>JASTWR010001462.1:0-43250 GCA_030770355.1 Harpagoxenus sublaevis
CTTAGAGCAATCTTTTTCTAGCACCATGTATATACCTGATGCAATTTTGATCTTATACATGACTGCTGTCACGTCATTTCAATCTCATCATTCAGACACCGCGTGTAATCGTCGAACGTTATAGTACGCGCTACGACGTTACTCTTGACACCTTTTGCTTTTTTAGTTTCTTTTTTGCCATCGACTCGCAAGGCGTACATTTTTGCCCTAAGCCCGACGAATTCGGTCATGATCGCACCGTTGTTTTCATCCTTCATCAAGCCCGGCACTTTCTTGTTCGCAAGCGGGATACCGTATGCGTTGTCCACGGCATAATCGCTCGTGTCGAATCTGTCAATGTCACGTTTCATGTTCTCGTACACGTCGTCGCACTCGACGTGGTATATTAGACTGTCCGTGTCGGTGTACATAACTTTAAACTTGTCGCGATACAGGGGAGACATGTAATCGTGATGAAATTCGTACAAACAGACCTTCGATAAGTCGAGTATACACATGCCGACATAGATCGGTTTGTCGAATTTTACTTCTAGTTTGCGCAGTTCAACGGCTACTAAATTTTCCGAAAAGACGCTTCGACTGTGAAAGTTTGGTTTCGCGATTATTGCCTCCGCGCCGTATCGTCCGTCCCACTTTGTCAACAATTTTACATCGACGTGATTGCGCACGTTCTTCATGGTTTTGCCGAATACCGCGCTGTTCATTAACTTGTATAAATTTTTCTCGAAATCGTTTTTTGCTTGCGTTCTAAACTGGGTGTTTAATTCAATGTAATCGCGGAGCCATGGAGATTGCGCAAACTGCAATATGTGATGTATCTTTGTGACACGAAGACCGTGATGAATACATTGCTGCAGGTTGCGATAATGTATGACGTAACGCTTTATATCGTAGAGAGTTGCAAGAAGTTTTTCCTGCCGCTTGCCAGGCGGTTTGTCACGCGTCGGACAGAACGGTAGGTCAACGTGCGCGTCGTGTTTACTTTGCGGGTACTCGAGATCGACCTCGAGAATGTAGCCTGTCGGGGAATCCAGCGCGACATCCGTAACATTAAAATTGTCTACGTCGTCGACCCATCAAAAATCGGCGTAGGGCAGTGGTTGACACATTGCCCAACCATATAAGTTGTTTACATCGAAATACATCAAGTACGACGATGGTTTCGATGGATCGTACGAATGCATGTACTTGTTATTGGCTCGCGCGTATCTGCCGGAACATTGACTCAAACCGCCGCGAATACCGCGTTCGACGAACATGACCATATCAATGTCGGTGAGCAGTTCGAAATTTACGCGAGTATGTTTTAACATGGCATCCCACGTATACCCGGGAAGAGTATAGTAATACGCGGGGTCAAGTCCATAACTCACAACACAGCTATCGCGGAAATTTTCAAAAATGTCGGCCAATAACTAAACATCCGTTTTTAAATATAAATCACTGTATTCGCCCAAGGTTCGAACGGAGAACCGCTGCCAAACGTTCACAGCATGAGCGTAATCGCTTTCGGATACGGTGTCACCGGTCAAGGAACTGTAAAACGAGTCGCGCGGGGGTAAACACGAGACCTCCAACTTTTCGACGCAATCAATGTATTCATACGGAAATACGCCCTTTCTCGTCAAAAAATCAAAATCCTCGATCGATAATTGTGAAAATTCAGAACGTACAATTTTTAACTTATCTCTGCACACAAAAGATGCTAATTTATCAAGGTTGCTTCTCAGAAATTTGTATGAATCGATGAACCGTAACTTTATATTACTTCGCGAATCTGATCTTTCGGCGGTATCTTTCACGTGTTTTGTAAACGAAATATACTTTTCTTTTGTTATCGGTAGTACGTCGACCGAACCTTCGAACGCGGTAGCTATTTCTTTTATGATAAAATGCGCGTCGTATCCGGATAAATTGTGAAAAATTATGGGAATGTAATGGGAATCTTTATAATTTAAATTACAATTTGAATGTGCGGGACCTCTGTAACGACCGGTCAAATGGCAATGATCGCGTACTCGTACGTCGTCCGGCGCGAACGGTTTTTCGCAAATGTGACACTGCGTTGCGCTGTTAAACTTTTTCCACTGTTCGTTCGAGAGAATTACCATGGGGATATTTGCGGATAGGATACCTTTTACGTGATGCGCTAATCTTTTGAGTTCATCGGCGAACCACGCGATGCAATCCTTATCGCGACGAAACCGATACATAGATAACGAGTCGTCGTACGAGCACCGCACGTAGTACCCGACGCTAAATACCTGATGATGTTAATAGGCGTACGTGGACGCTTGCGGATCAGCATCCGTTTTCTCCAGGGTGCATTCAAGGTCGGCGTATACCACGAACAAAACCCGCTCCTTTCTGTTATAGTTGCGGAAGCTCAGCCATTTGTCGTCCTCGCTCGGTAGTCGGATAACGCAGTCATTCATCTGCCCACAGTCAACGGCGTGGGCTTCCAATCTCTCGCTCGTGTGGAAATGGTGCAAAGATCTGTAAATAATAATCAAATTTTTTTAAATATATCTTTTATATAAAAATTATATATATATTGTACAATTTTACTTTTATTTTTTTAATGTATACTCACCGATCGCAAAAGTATTTCCTGTGTACATATCTATTGATTTGCGAGCTCACGAGGCGGGATAGGTTTTTGATCCATGCGAAATGTCCCACGTTGTCGTCTTGCTGATCTGGCAGGTACAGTAAATTGACATGTTTATTCTTTTTACTGTCGGTGAGTCGTATCGGTAAGATTACGAGTTTCTCTTTCTTCTCGATGGCATATACATTGATCGACACGTCGTTGAGTCGTTCAAATGTACTAATTTTTTTCAGAGACATGGGGAACTCAATGTCTTTAAGATTTAACACTGATATATAACGGGGGTATGAAAATGGTTGATTTACATTTGTTTTGGCTGGACGCAGAGCAGCCACCACCGACCACGCGAAACATGCATTGTCTCTTGATTGCACGTTGATCACCGCTTTTTTCAATTTAATTTCTTGCGGGATTTCCACAAAACACCCTGCGTGCAATGGATTATATTTGTTCACGTTAACCATTAAATTGAGTATACGCGACAACGCCCACCCGCTGTCGCGTTCCTGAAATTCCTCCAGAGTTGCTAAGGTAAGCTCGATAACGCGCATGTCGTACCACTCTCGCAGATCGGATGTACGAAAGAGTTCATAGTTTTTTGTAGCGATACTTTTATTCGCGCGTTTGTCACCTGTCACAAATTCACCGTTAAACACAGTGTTTATCTTTACATTGTCATGTCTTTGCATGACGTTCCGCACACGACCGAGTACAATGTCTCTCGCATCTTCAAGAAATTGACGAGGTTCGATGTGTTCGGAATTAATCACCGCACCGGTCAATATACGACTTTCGAACGCGGTCTCGATCTCTCGCCAAACGAGTCTTTCCGCGTTATTGCCACCACTACTGGTGCTCGCGTACTCACCACCGCTGTGTATGAAACGTCTCTGTAATCGAATCTTTGCACACTCGAGTCGCGTGATTATTTGCAGCAAAGATGTTCTCTTTCCAGGTTAGAGCCGCGGACGCTTGGCGCGACTGTGTTCTTCGAGCTGTCCAACGACTTCCTCGCATCGCTGCGCCCACGCGAAATATTCGCCTAAGGTAGCGACTTGGCGCGACTGCTCCAACAGGTCGCGTTCAATTTGCTCAAAGTCTTCCATATTTTTGAGTCCTTTTACACACAATTGTTTAAAGCACGTCACAAATTTCTACGGAGCACTTGCACGTGACTCTATTACACGATAAACAAAACCGTTGGCATCCTTGAACATGATAGTGCATACTCATAAAATGATTAAGATTGAAGTGGGGGGCATCTTTGTAAGTAAGTCGCCAAAGAGCATCATCAATAGCATCGATATCGTCACAATCATCAATTGCGTTATCGTCAAAAGCGTTTTCAAGAATAATCGCTGGATAATTCCAATTGCATCTATATACCGAAGACTCCAAGTTGTTTATCACCGCCAATTCGACGTACTTCCCAATACCTGTACGAATCTGAATATACAGAGTTTCAAAGTCATACCTCTCGATTTTTTCAATAATTTCCATCGCGCAACGGTTATAGTATGCTTCATCGCGCACTTTAAAATAATATGAAATATAACGATATCTCATACAACTTCTTAACATTCTTAGGTCTTCTTCTCCCTCTTCTTCCTCTTCTTCCTCTTCTTCCTCTATCGTATGTTTCCACAAGTGTCTGTACGCTTTACGTCTTAGGTGATAAGGCCAGTCATATGGATGCTCAGTGTTGATAACAACTCCTTGCCTGACTACGCGTTCACTGGTTCCGCGTGTACCGAGTTCACGATCGCGAAGAAACTGCACTGGTGATATTCGTTGCACACACGTTTCTTCTCGCGGATCTTTATTGTCCTTCAAAGCATCGACGATATCTTGTCTACAAGGATGAGCATACTCGACAGAATCATTAAAGTATTCGTAAGAGCGGATTCTTTCCATGATACTCGCGTACAAGCAACGGCAGGAATGGTGTCTCGCGACACGCGCGCGCGCGCGTCACGTATACATACACAAAGCACGTAATTGAAAATTGTTTACGAAAATAAATCCACACATCTTGGAAAGAATGTCTCCCGCAAAACCATCTAGCAATTTATATATTTTTTCAAATATAACATCTATATTTTAACATTTTAGAGATAATAAATTTTCTCGCAAATATATATAAGATAATAATAAGTTAACATTAGAGATAGTAAGTTCTAGTAACTCATTCTGTTCCATTATCATTCATTTTGATTATAATAAAAAAGTTATTAATTTCGCAATGATAAATAAATCAATATTGTAAATAATCAGGACGAGCGTGCACTTTTCTTATGGAAGTTATATTATATTTATATAATATAATTAAATCATTCAAGAAAAAATTCATGTTATTCATTAATTTTATTGTTTATTATATTTCGCCTCTATATTTGATATAATAATTAATAAAATTAATGCCGGCACTCGGTGCACGCCAGACACCACTAAGCGATATCAGTATCACATCTTGTAACGCTCTCTCTCTCTATTGCCCGACTCGCGCTAAGGATGCAAAATTGGAGTATCCCCCACTACTTTTCCCCTCCCGCTCGGCTCCGCGATCCAAATCACACGTACGATACGTGCTATGTGTGTATGCGTGACGCGCGCGCGCGCGCGTGGCGAGACACCATTCCTGCCGTTGCTTGTACACTTTATATTGTTCGATTCACGGCAATGTTTTTTTCAGTGTACACAAATTGGGCACATATTGCATGGAAAGATTTGATATACCGGAAGTCTGCAATTAGAGCAAGACCGACCTTCTATCGCGTCGTACAGCTCAATCACATGTTTTCGCACAGCATACATATATCCGTAATCTGTGTCCGCTATTCTTACCATGCATGATGCACGTGCAACAAAACTGCCACCCGTGGTGTAGTAACAATATATCGCGCAAAACTTGGTGCGTCTATTTAGCGAACAAATTTCTGAGTGCGACACTATTTTTTCAGTGGTTTCAACAAGATCATCTCCTTGATGATCGCTGATATAATCACTGTCATCCGCCGACAACGCGCGATCTTCGTCGGATGACTCGTCTAAAATTTGTTCAAAATTATTGTCTATTTCCATATTGAACTCTTGCACATTTCACAAAAGTATGAATTAAATAACTGTTACACTTCTTTCGACCGATATACTTTTTTCGACCGATGCGCTGGCTTTCAAATCACGACTGTGGTTTTGACGCTCTTCGTTCTTCGTTATATATATTTTTTCTTCTATAGGTTTTTCTCTCGTTTCTAGAGTATAGTGTATCGTTTCTTTTTCTATTTAGTGCATAGTGTTATCAGATGTTTAGTATACCTACATCGCAGACAAGTGGCCTCTTAAACGCAAAATTTTAACCGAATGGGGTCACGAAATGTCCGTGTCGAATGGTGACACGCTCATCGATAAAACGTCTTCTTCTAGAAAAATGAAGAGAACATCGGCGATAATTGATCGTAAATTATAGCAGCCTGTCACCGGCGCTCGCGCTATTTTTTATAGTCGCAAAGGCATGGTCCGACAAAGGGCTCTTTTGAGCAAAAAATGCAGGCCGCATGTGCATACTTGAAAGAAACATAATCTGTGATAAACATCTCTTTCTAGAAAAGTGAAGAGGACATTAACGTCACTATAATTGATCGTAAAATATATCAATGATCGCTTATTAGTCCAGTCAAATTAGCAAAAATAGAAAAAATAACCGGTAGAAAGCTATAAATTGGTGGAGACCTTTATCTTGGCCTACTATTGAACATACTGAAAGTCCGGACCTCTATCTGCAGGGCTCGATCCGCCATCTTGGAAGAAAGGTGCTCCAATTCAGTTTTTTCCTCATATCTCGGTAATCGTTGATCCTATCGCAATGAAGGTTATTATAAAAAATAAAGCTAATTAAATTCTCTATAAAAAAGGTCCAATACATTTTTTTTGTAACTTTAATAGTTTTTCTATAATACACTGTTGAATATATGGATATTTGTATTTTATGTCTCAGGCTGTCGTAAAAATTACACTCTCAGTGTAGAATCTGTAAACAAAATATAAATAGACAAACAATATCAAATGTGTGCGTGATATTTCTCGTACATATGAAAATTTGGCAACTCTTACTATTTAAAATTGTAGTACATGACTAGTACTGGGGGTAACGTCATCTATGTATAAGATTTTTCTGAGCCGTGAGGTTGTGAATCTGCAGGGCTATGATCATCATCTCGATCTTCAGCATCGATCACGAAGAAATCATTCTCATCAAGCTCCCTTTCAACGGAACTCTCCTTTTCCGTGTCAAAAGTAGAATTTGAATTTAGACATGATGTACCATGGCAGTAACCACATATAGCCGCGCAGTTTAGTCCTGCTTTTCTACACCCACAGGATGAAGTGCAGCCTTTTTTACAATTACATGATACTAATGTCAGCAATGAATCCGGAGCTGGTGCCTTGAGTGTCAGTACAGGTTTCAAACAGTTATTGATTTTTTTCCAACCCCAAAGTTCAGGGCATTTCTCATTACCGCGCCACTTTTGTACCTGGTAATACACGCGGAACGAGTGTTGCTGAGCTGCTGCAGCTGTAGGGGGCAACGAAGCTAAATTCAGTTTACTCTTGTACGCTGACTTTGTGAAAAGATTGTACCGATGTCGATTCAAAGATGTCTCAGTTACAGGTGCACCGTATATAGCCATGAAAAAACGTTCTCCAGCTTGAGTAATATCATCATGAAAAGCGTTGTCGTCATTAAATGTTGTTACGATATCATGTAAATCTTCTCGTTGCCTCAATAGTTCAAAGCATTTTAGTTTGCCCTTTTGGAAGAGACACGATGTTGTATCACAACCACTAAAAGCGTGTGCAAATAGAATTCTATCTCGAAGTCGCCCATGTGATTGTAAAGTACGAGAACAGTAGATCTTACGTTCGGCTTTTCCTCTTCCTGGTTTCAGGAAATAAATATTCCGTTCTTGTGGAGCTAGAGCAGTTAGTAGAACGAGAAGGTCTATGTCTTCACCGACAATCACAGCTTCTTCAGAAGAAGATATTTCTATCGCTGTTGTGACGATAAGAGTATCAGCATCGTCTGTAGCCTGTTTAACGGTAAAACCTTCAGCCTCAAATTTTTCCGATAACATCGAAATCAGTCGGGTTTTATTTCTTGCGTTGCCCAGAAACTTTTCTTGTGTGACAGTGGCTGTCATTGTGTCATCAAAGAGTATGTCAGCACTCGTATGTTTTGCAGACCGTAGGCATTGTTCCGCTGTTTTAGTGCTGGAAGCGCTATTGGTATAACCATCAAATACAATTATGGTCGTTGATCCGAAATGGTTTTTTACGTAGTTTATGTACGTGGCGCAAATTGATCGATATGTCTGATTTTGATGCCAAATTACGCGGTGCAAGAGATACCCACCGTCAATGACATGTCTGCACTCATTGAAATTCACGCGATCGCGCGACTCTTCAAGAATATTGTACAGCGCGGATTTTTTAGTCTTCCGCATACCCGCCTCATTAAATAGAGAAAGTGGGTATGGTGCCAGTTCGTATTGAAGGTAATCGACTAATTGTTCGTCATCTTTCTTTGCAATTATAATTCTTTGAAAGAGCAACAGAGGATCGATTGGCACTATCGCGTCGTGGATTTTGATAGCAGAGTTAACTGTAGCCAGAGGATGAACTTTATCAACACGCTTAAACTTTACGTCTTTGAAATTACTTCCGATGATTTTCTTAATCCCGTGTACTCCAATTTTTAATGCTTTGTAGCAATCTATGGTGTTATCGCCAACAACTCCGGTACTAATCGAAAAAATTTTATCGGAATTCGGGAAAGGATCGTGAGAAGACAGCCAGTGCTGCAGTCGCTTTACATCTTCGTTATCTCGTTCCATTCGTGACTCCCTTGAATCGACATGCTGCTCTCCACTGACAAAGGATAAATCGCAAAATTGTTCTAACCTGTCACAGATGTCTAGAAGGGCAGGCATTGCCAAAGTCCATTTGCCAAGAATACTGTCTGTAAAACCTCGACCAGTAAGACCGCCGACAGCTTTCATGCTTCTCATCAAGGTTTGCTCAATAACCATGTCCGACCAAGTTCCAGACCAAAATTTGTCAGTCCGTCTGATTGTAAAAAATCCTTGCTCTACAAATTTACGGTATTCTTCAGTATCCATATGAGATTCCAAATTGAACATATCTTGAAGATACAGGTGACATGCCTTAGCGTAAAGGATGTGGCCACTAGCATGGAAGAATGGCAACATATTTTGTATAATCTGCAAATGGGTTGTCCAGTCACCTTCTCTCTCAGATTGTATAAATTGCTTGACCAAAGTCACCATGTGGAAATATTGAATCCACAATTTTGCTGTAGGACCTTTGCCTTCTACCTTCTGCAATTGTAGCGTGAGTTTCTCGTGAATCTGTTGAATTACAGGCTCTGCTGTAATTGATGTCAACGTCGGAGGGTTATGATTAAAGTCATCCAAAATATCTCTGATAGCCTCACGTTCTTCGGTGTTTAGATCCATTTCTTGTAAAATAATTTTTGCCAGAGCCAATTGAACTAATAAGTGCCCTCTAATTGCTCGTGCATAAGCATGCCCTGACAGCATTTTTTCTACCGACAGTGGGGCATATATCACACCCAATAAATCTTTTAGGCCGCTACCTGCCATAATAAATCCAATGCAGCCAAGAAATGACATCAGAAGATGAAATCCTCCGAGTCTTGGTACGACATTACCCAAGTGTGAATCTTTACCCATCGCCGCAACTATATCCCGTGCTTTTACGTAAAGGGGTTGATCGAAAGTGACAAAAGTAGTTTTAATGCCCAATTTTCGGGATTCTTCAACAGCTGTACATAATACGGTATAAATAGTGTCATAGCTGCTCGGTGGTGAATTTACAAAAGGCAAATAAATTACTTTGGACCGCTCAAACTTTAGCCCAATGTTCAACGTTTCCATAAATCCTCTCCATCCAGGGATATTAGCAACCTCGCCAAACTTTCCGCACATCCAAAGCACGTCAGATAGTGATGGCAGTTGGACGTTTTCCTCTAGATACTCCAAGCATGGCAGATCACCGATGACGATATTCTTCAATCCTCTTCCATGTACATTTTCGAATGTCTTCAATGATATCACACCCTGTTTTCCAAAATCGGCGGCCGTTGGAATTTTCGTAATTTTAGTGATCGATGGCTTAGGAATAATTGCTTCAGAAGGAGTCACACATTTAATCCCGCCCATACTGTGGAATGTGTTCAATCCGTCGATAGTGCAAATGTTGAAATCTGCATTGTCAAACACAAATTGGCAAAAAACTTCCGGCGACATTTCAGCGTCGGGTTGTAGACTTGCTGAAGCTTCCAATAATTGCGCCTCATTATATGATGCGCTGAAGCCCAAGCTAGACAGTAGCGTCACTAGATTTTTAGAGCCAAATTTCCTGTATAAAAAAGCAGCAATACTGATTAAAAGTGGTGACAAGAAAGATCTTGGCCTGGTCGCCAACATAATAGCGTGCGCTATTGAAATGCATTTGCGTTCGAGCTGTTGCAATTGGCATTTTCTTCCTTTAGTTATAACGTTTTCCAGAAAAATATCGAGGGATTCCGGTATGCAGTCTTTTACATTTGTCAAAAAATCATCGCTTGAAGGATATGCAGACGTGTCGTTGATTTGTGAGCGAATATCTTCTCGAATTATGGCTGCAGCTGCAGTGACTACTCGAAGGCGTTCTTCCCGTTCATCGGCTTTCTTTTGTTCATACCAATGATTCGATAAAATTGTATATCCTGTGTTTCGGAAACATATAGTAGTAACCTTCTTCTTATTTGTTGCTATAATAATCTCGTCACCGTATTTTTCTTTTAGTTTTCTTTTGATTGTTAGTTTGGTAGGAACGTAGTCTTTGAGTAGGTTAATCAGGTCAGGCAAAGAAAACTGGCAGTCGTCACTATTTTCAATGAAATCAAAAATTACTTCCATAGCTGTCGTTACATCATCAACAAGAGGGCGTCCGCCCTCACCTCCTGTAGTTGGTTGTTTGAAAAAATTTATATTACAGCGTGAGTGATATATTGCTTCAACAGCGACTAAGTCCGATATACTTTCTAACCGCTGCTTCACTTCTCGAGCCCATTTGTCTCCTCTCTTTTCAGCCGCTTGTAGAATGCTGCCTTTAACGTGTAGGGTCTGGACACGATGCACTTTTACACGTTTACTAGTCTCCTTCTTTTTTTCTTTTTCATAAAACACCGCATCTATGACTTCCGTGCAGTAAAAGCAAGCATTTTTAAAATCGAAGCTTGGGATCGACGACCTGAGCTTTCCCTTTGTCGGAGAATCCTTACTTTCGGTAATCTTTTTCAACGCAGCCTTAATATTATCTTCCCGGGTGTAGTCTTTTCGGCACGACACATGTAGAATCACGGAACTTAGCCCTCTCAGTTTTCCAGAAATACCGTCCTTCCTACGTTCGCTCGATTTAATTACAGTATTTAGTCCTCTTTGTTTCACATTAACAGTTTTTCCAACAGAAAGTTTTTCTTCGCAGAGAAGACAATTAACGTTAATATCCATTTTTTCGTACAAACATAAAAACTAATATTTTTAACACGGTATACCGCACGACTCTTCGATACAAACTGAGGCACTGCAGATTTACACATACGCTAACTGCAGTAAAACAACGCACTCCGCTCTTCCTGAAAGTTTACGCGACTGACAAAAACAATACAATGCGCGATCAGATCACCGACAGTCGACAGTCGACAGTCAAAAGTGTGCAGGCGCGCAGCGGAGCGATCTGATATCTGATAACTATGCCGCGTTCGTTTATTCCTATTAGGAGCTATTGGGAAAATAAAATTTATAATACACATTACGTGTACTATTATTATTGCATATATTCTGAAAAGTTTGATATTGTTGCCAATAGTTTTTTGTTGATATTTTAAACGCGTAGAATCATAGATTTAAGAGTACAGTGCACAAATAAAAATTATTTATGTATTCACCGGTGTATTACAGAAAAACTATTAAAGATATGAAAAAAATGTATTAGACCTTTTTTATAGAGAATTTAATTAGCTTTATTTTTTATAATAACCTTCATTGCGATAGGATCAACGATTACCGAGATATGAGAAAAAAACTGAATTGGAGCACCTTTCTTCCAAGATGGCGGATCGAGCCCTGCAGATAGAGGTCCGGACTTTCAGTATGTTCAATAGTATGCCAAGATAAAGGTCTCCACCAATTTATAGCTTTCTACCGGTTATTTTTTCTATTCGCTATATTTTAATCTAATTTGACTGGACTATATGCAGGGCAAGACGCAGCATTTAGAAACATACCCCCCGACGAGCGCGCGCCTAAGACCCCTCCCCCCTTCCTCCCCGGACCCACGCTGTAGGCCGCCACCCTCCCCTTACCTCGCGGACCCCCGCGCCCTAAGTGCATGCTCCCCTCCCTTGCCCCGCGGACCTCCTTGCCCTAAGTGCACACGCCCCCTCTTTTGCCCCGCGGACCCCGCGCCCACCGGGCATGGAGTACCCCGCGCCGCCGAAACTCCTCGCCCCGCTCCCCCCTCGCCTACAAGTAATCCAGAACCGGTGATCTACTCCTACTAGTGTTTCGAAAGAAATGACTGGTTACATACAGGGGCAAATAACAAACACATCAAGAAGTGTCGAAATAATCAATAAACATCGCAAATTTAACGTTTAGAAAGACCTTCAATAACATTTAGATATATATCCGGTAAATACTCTGTGTCCGTCTGCAAATTTAAACCTTTAGTTTGTCTTTTTATATTTACTAGAACATCACAAGCGCGCGCTGCGCGAGCGCCATTTAGCTTTTTTACTACACATATATATATACATATATATATATATATATATATATATATATATATATATATTATATATTCAATTCAATTCATATTTATTGTATTTTCCCTCCCGGGATTTACAAGGCGTTTTATTAGGGACGTACCCAACCCTTTACATCTGTAACAACCCCTTAGCCCGGATTTGTCATATGCGACCTTTTACAACTTTTCCCTCCGTCACATCCATGGACCCTTTCTCCCGTCCCCCTCTCTTCCCCCTCTCCATCCCGTCCTCAGTCTTTCTTCTGCCCTTCTTCACGCCTCACTCTGTGGCGCCATCTACTCCTCTGCTTTCTTCTCTTTTTGTCCTCCATTCTGACTTCTGTCCCTCGTCTGTCTCCTTCCTGTCTCCCTTCCCTCAGCTACTCCTCCAATTCCCTACTCCAGCCTCTCTCTGTCCAGACCTCAAATTTGTTTTTTCTCCTACTGCCCTACACACATAAAGCCGAACATAAAAACAAAGCAAATAAGATAATCGAACCACCGCTTCGCCTCTCCTTCCTCTTCGGCCCCCTCTCTCCTCCTCTTTACCCTTGATCCTCTCTCCTCCGCATTCCTTCTCCCCTTCACTCTCCCGTTTTCTCTCCTCCCTCTCCATCTCTTCACCTCTCTGTCTCCTGCTATTCACCCTTCTCTTCCTGCATCTTATTTACTGAAAAAAAAAACAGAAAAACAAAAAAAAAACAAGACAGGTAATATGATCAAAAACAATTGAGCCTCTTCTCCTTCCTTCTCCCCCTCAGTTCCTTCTCCCTCTTTCCTCATCCTCCACGTCTCCTTCTTTCTCCTCTCTGTTCGGCCTTCCCCTTTAACTTTTCAATCATCCCGGCTTCACCTTCCTGACTCCTACCCCCTTCATACCTTCCTCCATCTATTCTCTTTTTCATTCCATCTGACCTCTCTTCCATTTACATCTCTTCCCTTCATTCTTTCCTCCCTCGCCTTCCTCACCATCTTGTGCCTATATGACCTTTCCTCCATCGTGAGTTCCTTGTCTACGCCTACCTCCCACTTCCTCCATATCTCCTCACTCTTTTCTATGATTTCCTCCTTATCTTCTTCCTCCTCGAGCTCCATGAAAATCATCATTCCCTTTACTCCGCCCTGTCGGGCGGAGTAGCGGACACCTCCGCTACCTTTCTAATCGGCACAATTCTTCTTAACACCCTCTCCATGATCATTTCTACCGCCTCTCTTCTTTCTCGCTGACTTTCGCCTACGACTCTCTTCCATAAAAGGCTCCTTTTCCTCTTCTCACTTTTCTCCCTCTCCTCCCTTTCCTCTCTCATCTTTTTCTCTCTTTCGATTCTCTCTCTTTTTTCCACTTACCTCCACAGTCTGCACTTCTCTGTATCACCTTTGTAGTATCCACGTTTTTTTAAAAATAGGCGTAGCTTCGCGCTTTCGAAGTGCGTGCGTTTTGTCACGGCAAGCGGGGACCAGACGGCGAGGCGGCCGACGCTCGTCGTCTGCTCGATGCGATTTTGTTTTTGGCTCTTCGGGTCGTGGCGTGAACGCGCGTGATCGGGTCAGTCGAGACCGAACTACCACCGAGCGTTATACTGCACTCTACTGTACACCCATACAAATATATATATCTTTTCACCAATCCTACATAATTCTGGGGGCTCAGCCGGGATATCAACCAGAGTGTGATACGGATCGGACAGTGAAGTGTTCGGATCGACGCGGTGAACGAGGCAAAGACGAAAAGTCGAGGTGTAAAATCCTGCACGGTGTTCGAGAAGTTCCACGACGAAACAAGACGATAATCAAGACGATAATGTCGGAACCAGGCGCCAGCGCGACGGACGACGATCTGAACGCCCAGTTATCGGCCATGACGACAGCTCAGCTAAAAGAAGCATTGAAGAGACGAAAGTTGAAGACGACCGGACTAAAGAATGAGCTAATAGCAAGGCTGTCGGCGATCATGTGTCTGGAACGCGAACATGGCGACTCAGAACACGACGATATTAAGACTAAAGGCGAAAGCGACCGACAGGAAGACGCGAGCGAAGATGATACGGACGATACAGGCTCGAGCGACGACGAAGAAGCGACGATCACCGAAAGAAGGCGGGACAGAAGAGGCCCTCGAAGAAATCAATTGTTAACGTTCAGGGATGTCGAGGAATCACTGGAGACATTCAGCGGAGATGATAAAGTCGACGTGAAAAGGTGGATTAAAGATTTCGAAGAGATGGCGGAACTGTGTGAATGGTCCGACATCCAGAGGGTAGCCTACGCGAAACGACTTCTTCGCGGTTCGGCGAAGTTATTCGTTAAGTACGAAAGACGCGCGAAAACGTGGAAGAGACTGCGGAAAGCATTAATAGCAGAGTTTACCGACACAGTGGACAGCTACGCAGTGCATCAAGAATTGTTACGACGAAAGAAGGCATCCGACGAGTCATATCAAGCGTACATATATAAAATGCTCGACATTGCCGCGCAAGCAGACGTCGACACCCCGTCGGTAATACAGTATATTATCGGAGGTATTCAAGACGAAGCAGTAAATAAAACAGTATTGCACGGGGCAACGACAATACGTGAGTTGAAACAAAAATTTATCCAGTACGAGGCGATAAGAAAGGAAGGAAAAACAAAAGCGAAGCAGCCAAAGCAGGAGGAAAATAAGAAGAAGAAGACGACTCAAGACACGAGTTCAACGGAGACGAAGAGATGCTTCAACTGTGGCGATAAGGATCATCTAAGCAAGGCGTGCCCGGCGAAGGACAAAGGTGCCAAGTGCTTTAAGTGTAATCAACACGGACATATTGCCAAGCTGTGCAAGGAAACGGCGAATACACAAAAGGAAACCGCGTATGTAATTTCCAATAGTCCGCGACAGAAGCAGCTGAAACAGGTAGAAATCGCGAATCAATGTTTTGTTAGCGTTATTGATACCGGGAGTGATTTAAGCTTGATGAATCAGGATAGTTACGAAAAGATAGGCCGGCCGGAATTAAAAAATAAAATAAGTTTTGACGGTGTAGGCGCGCCGAATAATAGTACGTACGGTTCCTTCGCGACAAACGTTGTAATCGATAACGAGACGTATGAAATTGTATTTCACGTTGTTGATAATCAGATGATGAAGTGCGCAGTCTTGATCGGTGCCGACTTTTTAAATCAGGTCGAACTACACGCGGTGAAAGGTCAAGTCATAATTCGTAAGGTTATACCAGATGTACCCGAAGTATTAAAGATAGACGCGATAGAAGATACGAACGTACCCGACTTTTCATATATTCACGAGAAAGACATTCGACGAAAGGTAGAAGCGATTGTACGCAATTATGAGCCTAAAAAAACGCGAGAAATTGGCGTCAAAATGACGTTGATCTTAAAAGACGATATCCCGATTTATCAGAAACCGCGTAGACTAGCTCAGTCGGAGCAAAATGAAGTCGATAGGCAGTTAAAAGAATGGCTAGCTAACGGTGTTATTAGACCTTCCGACTCAGAATACGCAAGCCCTATCGTGTTAGTTAAGAAAAAAAACGGCGACACGAGAATCTGCATAGATTATAGAAAAGTAAATAAAAAAGTCGTAAGAGACGGGCACCCGTTCCCCTTGATCGAGGATCAAATAGATCGTTTACAGGGTGCTAAAATTTTCAGTGTCCTTGACTTGAAAAATGGATTCTTCCACGTCGAAGTAGCCGAGGAAAGTAGAAAGTACACTTCTTTCGTAGTACCGAATGGTCAGTACGAGTTTTTACGAATGCCGTTCGGACTTTGCAACTCCCCCGCGGTGTTTATAAAGTATGTGGAAGCGGTGTTTAAAGATCCGATAGCCAGGGGAATCCTGTTGCGTTATCTGGACGAGGTAATCATTCTCGCGAACGACATCAAACAGGCGATCAATCGTTTAAAATATGTACTAGAAGTAGCAAGTCAAGCGGGCCTGATTATTAATTGGAATAAATCCCGTTTCCTTCAATCGGAAGTTGAGTACTTAGGGCACATTATAAAGAACGGGACCGTGCGCCCCTCAGAACATAAGACTAGAGCAGTGATGAGATTCCCGATTCCGACGTGTGCGCACGACGTACAAAGATTTCTGGGCCTTGCGGGTTATTTTCGAAAATATATCTGTCAGTATTCAACGATAGCTAGACCATTAACAAATCTTTTAAGAGGAAATACCAAATTTCAATTTGGAAAAGACGAGATGCAAGCATTTCAAAGCTTGAAACACGCATTAGCTAATAAACCCGTTCTAAGATTATACAAGCAAGGAGCCGACACGGAGTTACATACGGACGCTTCAAAATTCGGTTACGGCGCGATTTTATTACAAAAAGATCATTCAGATGACACTTTTCATCCAATTTATTACGCGAGTGGAAAGACCACCCCCGCCGAGGAGAAGTACACCAGTTATGAGTTAGAAGTACTTGCGATTATTAAGGCGTTAAAGAAATTTAGAGTTTATCTGATAGGCATCCCTTTTAAAATCATCACTGACTGTAGGGCATTTACTCTAACAATGAATAAGAAAGATCTATGCGTACGGGTAGCTCGATGGGCGCTTGCATTGGAAGAATATAATTACGAAATTCTGCATAGATCCGGAAAGAACATGAAACACGTAGACGCATTAAGCAGAAATCCCCTCCCGGAAATACTACTTATCAGAGAAGGCAATGATAGCCTAATTGCCAGATTCAAGGGGGCCCAGAATGCCGATCAAGATTTGCAAGAAATTATTATGTCGACAATGCGTAACGAAGCGAACGGTTACATGATAAGAAATAACCTATTGTATCGAGACGAGAATGGCGATTTATTACTAGTAGTACCTAAGACGTTACAAGCTTCGGTGATTAAACGAGCGCACGAGCAAGGACACTTTGGTGTTAGTAAGACGGAAACACTGTTGCGTAAAGACTATTGGTTTAAAGGAATGCGACCGAAAATCGAGAAAGTAATAGCGAATTGCATTAATTGCATTTTAGCCGAGCGGAAACAGGGCAAACAGGAAGGATTCTTAAATGTAATTAGCAAAGGAGACCTCCCGCTAGATACCTACCACGTCGATCACCTGGGTCCGATGCCCAGCACGAGAAAAAGCTACCGGCATATTTTTATAATAATAGACGCATTTAGCAAATTTGTGTGGTTATACGCCACCAGATCAACCGATACCGCCGAAGCGCTTGATCGTTTACGAAAACAGTCCGCTGTATTCGGAAACCCGCGGAGGATTATATCAGACCGCGGCACCGCGTTTACGTCTAGCGCGTTTAAAGAATATTGCGACGAGGAAAAAATCCAACATCTCCTTATAACTACGGGAATACCGAGAGGTAACGGGCAGGTCGAAAGAGTAAACCGCACGCTTATACCGCTTTTAACGAAACTGTCAGCGCCGGAACCAGGGAACTGGTTTAAGTTCTTAATAACAGCGCAGAAATATTTAAATGCTACGCCGAGTCGAAGCACGGGTCGAACGCCGTTTCAGTTAATGTTCGGCACTCACATGCGCCACAAGGAAGACGCACAACTTCGCGAAATGATCGAAAACGAATGGACGCAAATGTTCGAGGAAGAACGCGATAGTATTCGTGTAGAAGCTCAAAGAAAGATAGCGGAGATTCAAGAAGAGAATTTAAAAAATTTTAATAAAAAAAGAAAGAAAGCACAGAGATATAAAGAGGGAGATCTTGTAGCGATTAGGCGAACGCAATTAGGTCCAGGCCTTAAGTTTTGTAATAAGTTTTTGGGTCCATACCGTATAATTAAGACAATGCGAAACGATCGGTACGTTGTCTCTAAATTAGGCGAGCACGAGGGCCCTCAAGAAACCTCGACAGCAGCTGATTATATGAAGCCGTGGCTACATGACGATGAAGAAGACGAAGAATCGGAAAACGAAGAAGACAGCGAGACTAAATGTCAAAGGGATGTAAAAGACAAGGCGTAAAAATGAACGAATTGTTAACTAGAAAGTAAGCATCCGAGGGCGAATGCCATGCAGAATGGCCGAGATGTAGTATCCACGTTTTTTTAAAAATAGGCGTAGCTTCGCGCTTTCGAAGTGCGTGCGTTTTGTCACGGCAAGCGGGGACCAGACGGCGAGGCGGCCGACGCTCGTCGTCTGCTCGATGCGATTTTGTTTTTGGCTCTTCGGGTCGTGGCGTGAACGCGCGTGATCGGGTCAGTCGAGACCGAACTACCACCGAGCGTTATACTGCACTCTACTGTACACCCATACAAATATATATATCTTTTCACCAATCCTACACCTTCCTCTCCTCTCTTTCTATCATTCATCTCTTCCCTTCGTTCCTCAATTGTTCTGTCCTCTTGGTTATCCCTCTTGAACCCCGTACTGCTCTTTCATTCCCACCTTCCTTTTATTCTCCTCTCACTTTCATTCTCAATCCATCTCCTCACTTCCGCCTCTGTCTCTTTCCCGCAATCCATAAGCCCCCTCACATCCGCACTTTTTTCCGTACTGTCGCTCTTCCTTCTCTCTCCTCTTCTTACCTCATACCTCCTCTCTTCTACTCTTCCATCCTCCTCGCTCGGTATCTCTTCCCACCAATCTCTTATTCTGCTCGCCTCTGGACCCCTCTTCCTTTTTTCCACATTCCTCTCTCTTCCATCCACTTCCCCTACACTACCTTCTATCTCCTTCCTTTCCTTGCTTCATCCTTCTTCTTGCCTCCCCTTCTCTCCTATCTTCTTTTCTTCTTTCTTTCCCTCGTTGTATTCCTCTCTCTTTTCCTTCCTCTCCTCGTTGCTCCTCCATCCTTTCCACTATTTTCTTGATCTCTGTTACTTCTTGCTTTATCTCCTTCATACCCTGACGTATCTCTTTCACCACTTCCTGCCTTACCCCTTCTTCCTGCTGAATTTCTCTCTTTTTTCCTTCAATTTCTATTTGCCTCTTCTCAACCCTTCCTATGCTCGTCCTAGCCTCCGCTATTTCTTGCCTTATTTCTCCTAACTCTTGCCTCAGCTCTCTCACAATTTCCTGTTTCCATATCTTCATTTCCTTCAACATCTCCTCCTTCCAGCATGCTCCTTCTGTTTTCCTCGTTCCCATTTAGAAACCTTTCTGTCTACACGTCGCTTACTTCCCTTACTTCTACCTCGCTCGTTTTTTCTAACCTTTCTTCCGCGTGCGTCGTCTCACCCTCATACGCACGCTCCACCGGCCCGGTGCTGCTCTCGGTCCAGCAACGACACGCCCCGTAGCTTGTTTCTCCATTTCAGCAGCGCCCTCTCGGTCCGCTCCTGCCTTCTATGGGCGAGCCGCTACCGTCACCGTCGCAGTCACCGTCGCCACCTATCCTCCCTTCTCTTCAGTACCCAAGCGGCATCTCCTCTCCCGCGCCCTGCTCCTCTCGCCTATCTCCTTTATGCTGTCATCATCTTTGTGGATCTCGCCACAACTCTCGCCACCAGACCGGTCTCCTAGTGGGCGGGCGTAAACGCTGCCGGTTTTCTCTACCTCTACCCTCCATCTGCATACCGCACCTTATCTTCCTTCCGGCTCCAAACCTCATCGTACTCCATATTTCGACTCCGCAGTACTTCACTCTCTCTCTCTCTCTGCCTCTCCACCCCTCGGGCTCCTCTCACCACGCTCCACCCTAACCTCACTTTCACCTTCCTCACGTTTCTCGTTTTATCTCCTTACATTCAGCTTCCACATCCTTGCCTCCATTTCCTCCGATTCTTACGATCGTGCCTTCCCTTACTCCTTCGAATTCTCCTTTCTGCTCCATTTCCTCCTTACATCTTCCCTTCGATTTTCCCTGCTCTTCTCAAACGGTCCACCCGTCACGCCCGCCACATTGATCCATCCTGATATATATTTATATATATATATTGTGACGGGGCAGCTCCGCTGCACGTTGCAGCGTCCCCGCCGCCGCCACGGGGCGCGGATTTGCACTCGAGAGCGAGCCGGAAGAGCGGCGCGAAATCTCCAGGGGGCCAAAAATTTAGATAATTGCGTACTAATTCCTTTTTTTTGTTTTCTTATATTTTTTTGTAATCGCGGCACCTCGCCGGGGTCCCTCGGCGAGAACCCCATCATCGGCGACAGCGCGAGCATCGTGGGTGAGGGAGCGAGACGAGGGGCTAAGGACGCTCCGAAACTAGGAAAATACGGCGCTAAGGGATCCTTGCGGGCCACGCTGAGTCGTCAACCGCGTGATCCTGGAATGCGAGAAAGGAGCGACCCGAAGGCACTCCGTACGCGGGGGGGGCGAAACGACCCGACACCTCTACTACGTCGTCTTACGGCGACGACAACGATACGGCCACGACACCGGCCCGAAAGTCACGGGGAGGGACGTCCCCGCAGCTGAGATGTAGATCAGCTGACCGGAGCACATGACCCCGAGCGGTCAGTTAAGCTGCCGAGAAATCCTCGCGGGGCCGCAAGGTGACCGGCCAGGGATTTTCCGATGCGGCGTCGCGCGAAGTACCGCGACATAATTGCGGGTCCGTCTCCCCATTGGCCCGCGTTATCGCGCCGAAAGACGTATGCACCCCCAAGGTGGGGCGCGACGTCGATCCGCCATCGAGCGGTCGCCGAAACGATCTCTTTTGGCTCGCCCTCTTGTCGCGACAGGACGTTGGTGCTCCCGCAATTGTTCTCGCGTTTAAGTTTGTGAGGCGGAATCCAGCCCGGTCCCGGTGCCCTGAGGAGGATACGGCGTCGTAGGAGCCGGATCGAGTGCCGGTGAGGTTGCCAAATTAAATATTTAGTGTGTGTAGAAACGAGGAAGCCGTCGGGCCGCGTTCGCGTTTTGTTGTGCATAGCCTTGCAGCGCAGATGCGGGCAGTGAAGGCGGTGCAGGCGAGGCAGCCGGCGTTGCATACGCCGATGGTACGTATGTTGGTACATATGTACCACCGGTGTACTGCCGTTCCTTCCGCTTCTCTTTCTGCCTCTCCTTCTGCATCAACCGGTGGAACACCTGTTTCATTTCCTGAAAATAATATATTTACAATAACAGTACAATTGTACAATGAACATTCAAAATAAAGGAGATAAAAGAGTAAACTATATATATATATATATATATATATATATATATATATATAAGCTGTACACCCTATATATACATATATTATACGTTCAATAAAGGCATTGATAAGACAAACGTTTCAACCTGAAATAACATCAGTGCGCGATGATGACAATGGTAATCACAATAATTCGTTAAATATGTAGTTGTCAGTATACAAATGCAAATAGAAATAATATTTATCTTCTTGTAATATAATATGGAGTCATATGAGGAAATTCTAAAAAAGGTTCAATACACAAACATCTTATTAATTGCACATAATATTACAGGCAAAGTATCAAATTTCTATTAGCGTTTGTATACTTATATACAACTATATATACGGTACGACGTTTGTTTCGTAATTACATTTTTATCGCGTACTGAAATTGACCTCATTTCAGATCATGACGTTTGTATCTTTATTCTTTGTCTTCATTTAATTTATAATATATACAGGGTGTTTGGTGAGGATTTCCCGCCACTTTCGGAGCTCATTTCTGACATTTTGAGCAAAAAATATAAACATGGGTCCTATTCTGAATATGTACAGTTACACTATTTTGAAGGTTGTTTGTAAAAGAAGTCTTTCTTTACTTTGAGGAGTAAAAGAAAATTAGAAATAAAGAATAAACTTTTCAGAAATAATCCCTTCTTCAATTGGAAACGCATTACTGTGAACAACGCGTGAGCTTGGCCAACGCGAGCACGTGACAATAATAATAATGTAATTAATGTAATTATTATTAATTACAGTAATTAATTGTT
This sequence comes from Harpagoxenus sublaevis, assembly GCA_030770355.1. Lineage (NCBI taxonomy): Eukaryota > Metazoa > Arthropoda > Insecta > Hymenoptera > Formicidae > Harpagoxenus > Harpagoxenus sublaevis. Next base: position 22,336 of record JASTWR010001462.1, read on the forward strand.
CGGATAAGTGAGTAAGGATAATGTAATTTTGTAGTTCAGATTACTAGTCAATCAAAAAAAGATTATTTCTGAAAAGTTTATTTTTTATTTCTAATAATTTTTTTCTACTCAAACTAAAGAAAGATGTCTTTTACAAACAACCTTCAAATTAGTGTAACTGTAAATATTCATCCCATGTTATTCAGGACCCATGTTTATATGACATTTTTTGCTCAAAATGTCTTCAGAAATGACCTCCGTAAGTGGCGGTAAATGTTCACCAAACACCCTGTATACCTATAGCTTATACACTTTACTTTATTAGCTGTTTTATTATTTTTAAATGTAAAAAATGTATGTGTTACTTACTTTCATCCGGCCTCGCCGTCCCCTCGCCACACTGCCCTGCCGTGCCGGCCTTTCATACACCGGTAGCGGCACATAATCCTGCGGAGCATTCGTTGCCGGCAAATATCTTTGCGGAGCAGTCGTTGCCATCGCTGTCACCGTCCTTTCATACATGGATAGCGGTTCCGTCGTTCTCGGCGTTCTTTCACGTGCCGGTTGCGATTCCGTCCCTGTCACCATCCTTTCATACACGAGTAGCGGCGCCGTCGCTGCAGGCGACTTTTCATACACGATTGGGTGCGTTCGGAAATCTACTCGTCGGGTAGAGTAAGGTTGAGTATGGGTAAACTTAAAACCCGGAGAGAGTAGCACTAAGTTCAATGACTTTCCGAACGGATAAGGTAAAACTTAGGGTAAATAAGAATGACAGAATCAACAGTTCGACGAAATCGGATATTATTTTCTGCAATAACAGCTAGCCACAGACTGTTAGAAATATTTATTGCTGTTATGGAAAAAATTGAAAGTGCTGAAAGTGAAGACGAAGGTTTTGAGAAGGTCCTTTTTATTGAAAATATTCGACGAATCCGGGGAAATCAGCAAAAACCTGCACGTATAAGAGGTTACATTGAAAATGTTATTCCTCGTTATACCACTAAACAATTTCGGCATCATTTTCGAATAATGCCTGAAGTTTTTGAAAAGTTGGAAAATCACCTAGGTCCATTGTTATCTGATTCCGAAGCTTTAGGACGTCCAGTCATACCTGTGCGTACACAGCTCTTGTCAACAATTTGGCTTCTTAGTACACCAGATTCCTTCAGGTATATGGCATTTCTTAGCTGAATATGAAAATAACTGAATATGAATAATATCTATCTACAACAAGCACATGTTTTTCCTATAGATCTGTGAGTGAAAAGTTTGACTTGGGCAAATCTTCTCTGAATGATTGTGTACGCCGCGTTGTCCAAGCGTTGAACAGCATTGCAAATGAAGTTATTAAATGGCCTACAGGTCTAAAATTGACAACTTCTAAGGAAAAATTCATGCTTCTTGGAGAAAATCCTCTGCCTGGAGTAGTAGGTGCAATTGATGGCTGTTACATATTTATAAAGAAACCAAACATTGAGGTATTTTTTTTTTATATTTAGCTGCTATTCAAATTCTGTTTTATTTTATAAAGAAAGTGTATTTAAGTGTACAATATCTAGTTTTTACTTTTTTATAGGAAGTTGCTATTCATTATAAATGTAGAAAACTACAGTACAGTGTAGTTTTGCAAGCAATCTGTGATGCAGATTTATGGTGCGATCCCATGGTACGGAACATATGCGCAATGCGGAATTGACGGAATGAAGTTTGTCCAATCGCAGATATTCCGCCAGTTGCGTTCCGCTGAAATATCTTTATCTGTGTCCCATGGAGCGGAATTCGCGGAAGCGCAATTGACGCTTGCCAATCACAAGATTATTTCCCATAGATCCTTTCATTGTATCTATCGGAACAGTGTATATTATTGGCACGCACAGACTACGCTTCCGCATTTTCCGCTCCATGGGACACGGATAATTATATTTAAGCGGAACGGAATCACACGTACATACATGCAATACATCTGTCACATTAACGAATTCCATTCATAACCTACAAAATTGTCACCAATTGCTACAACATTCAGTCGCTAAAAATGTATTCTAAAGAATTGTTTGTTATTATTTGCGTATTATTAAATAAATTAAAACAATGTTGGTGTCCATTTAAAAAGCAACAACTACGCATAAAATTATAAAATTATATTCATTAAAATTATATTCATTAAATTATATTCATTAAAATTATATTCATTATATATAATCGCAGCTTTTGTTATAAAGCTTCCGCAGTTTCCGCACGGATAGTGCGGATAAAATAGAAACTTGCGGATAAAAGTCGGCGGAACGAACGTAAAAGAGGTCGAACCAATCACGAGCGTTCTGACAATTCCGCATTGCGCATACGTTCCGTACCATGGGATCGCACCATTACTGTTCACAGATTGCTTTGCAGGATATCCAGGATCAGTAGGGGACTATCGAATTTTCCGCAACTCAGATCTGTATAATGAAGTTCATAGAGATCTTCCTGTTTTTTTTCCCAATGGCGAATTTATTGTTGGCGATAAAGCCTATCCTGTTTTGACTTGGTGCATTCCTCCATTTCGAAATGACGGACGTCTTACACAAGTAAGTCTAAAGAGATAGCAACATTTTAGCACACGTAATGTAAATATCCAGTTCTTTCTACTTTCTGAAAATATGATTTCAGGAGCAGAAGATCTTTAATAAAGTGGTGTCACAAAAGCGACAAGTAATAGAAAGAGCTTTTGCTCTTTTAAAGGGAAGATTCAGGAGATTTAAATTTCTTGACATGTCTCGTCTTGATTTGATACCCTCTTTCATTATTGCAGCTTGTGTCCTTCATAATATATGCCTGGAAGGCATTAATGATCCTATAGAAGACTTTATAGAAGAGGGTAGAGAACCATATGTAGAAGAAAATAATCATGACAGAGAGGATCAAGAATACAATGATGAAAGGCATGAGTTTGTTGATGGTGAAATCAAAAGAAATTATTTATGTCTTCGAGTTGCTGGAAGACAATAAAAGGAAATCTGTAAAAGTAAATCGGTGAAATATGCTACGCTGTAATATGTTAAAAAAGGAAAAGCGCGCGAGATAAAAAAACTTATAATAAAATGTTTTTATAAAGATAATAAAATATTTGTATGTATAAATGTTTTTTGTTGTAAACTTATTCCTGTAATTTCCATGTTTTAATTTTCTTAAATATTATTTATTCTTTTCTTTCCTCTGGGATCAATATAGATAAAATAAGATGTCAAAAATAAAGTAATTGAAAAATTTTTTTTATTTTATTTTTTTATTAGTACAAAATACTTTGAATTATATAATTACTTATAATATTAATTATTAGACATAAAAGTATTCACACGTAACTACAAATTAACAAAAAGTTTTGAAACTTAAACACCTTAGGTTAAAATAAGTATGTAGATTGCCTAGTTTTATTTTATCATTAAAATAAAATTAAACGCATTTATAGAAAACAATTACAGAAAAAACTAAACTATCTTTGGTTATAAGTACATTAGTAAACATAGTTACTAAATATCACATATAATATTGCATTAAATATCATAATTAATATTGCAGCTTAAACTGAAAAATCTAACTTGCTATAGATATAGCAATAAACAAAATAAGCTATTTCTTTATTTTGCTGCCTATAATTTTAATAAGTATAATATTTTCTATTTTAGATAATATCTACAAATAATATCTGTTAAAAAGGAACAAAAAAAAACAAGAATTATTCAGTCTTAGTAAAGGCACTAAAGGCTAGTAATACAAAAAGTCTTATCAAATCAGGTCACATATGAATATTACAGCCAAAATACATGAAACTAAAAATAAACTTACAATTTATCAATTAGCTTTTTCATTTGAGCCTCATAAGAATCAACAACTCTATTGAGAGCTGCTAAAGTTTCCTGATGCCGATTCTCTCGAGCTGTTTCTCTTTTACTGGCATTATCTCTAAATATATTTAACAATGTAAAAGTATCTTTTTGAAGCTTGGTTTTCCTTTTTTTAGACTTATGTTTTAATAATTCTTTGTCAGAATCGGAATCTGCAGCGGAATCTGCAGTGTCTGAAGCTGGAAAACGCTTAGAATTACGAGAAGATGCAACACTTATTGGTTTAACACTTGGACTTTTTCTAAAAATTTCATCAAGTTCGTCATAAAATGTACATGTCACTCTTGCAGCACCACTGCTCTTATCTCCGCTATTATCCTTTACTTTCATGTATCCTTTCCGTAAATTTTTCCATTTGTCTTCAGCTTGTTTCCAAGTATATCCAGTAAAACCAGCATCTTCCAACTCTTTAACTATCTTCTTCCAGACTTCTTCATTTCTAATGGTTGTACTTGCAAACTTCAAAAAATTTTTTTGCCATTGATCGATTAAAAAAAGTGTGGCATTTCTTGACCACTTTGTACTAATTTTTTTTTTAATCTGGCTTGAACCCGGTTCCGTAACTTGTGACTCTGATTCAGATGATGTAGTAGGCATCGAAGAAATTGACGATTCAGATGCAGTATAAGGCATCGAAAATGATAACTCGTCAGATGTAGACACAGGAATAAGTATTCCCAGTAATGTGAGATTATTTGGTGTGGCTTGACAAGCACAAACTGAGCCATCTATAACAGAATAAAATATTGTTGTTGATCTTTTTATGGTCCCAGCAAACAAATATAACTACTATATTACGTACGTATATATATATATATATATATATATATATATATACGATTCCGTTGTTGTCGCCGTCGTCTCCCGCACGGATAGCGGCGCCGTCGCTATCGGCGTTTTTCCACGTGCCGATTGCGATTCCGTCGCTGTCGTCCTTCTTTCACGCGCCGATTGCGATTCTGTCGCTGTCGCCGTTTTTTCACGCGCCGGTTGCGATTCCGTCGTTGTCGCCGTCGTCTCACGCACTGATAGCGGCGCCGTCGCTACCCTCTGCGAAGCAGCGATGCTCCCTTCGCTTCTGGCTGAAACATACATCATATTTTAAAACACTGCCGTTCTACAATGAGTCGTTAGTCTCAAGGTATTTATCAGGTAATTTTTCCCTTACGGCAAAAAAAGTGAACAGTTCTTCATAAACTTGGACGATTACAACAATCAGATTGCATGCATGATCGGTGGAATCGTCGAAGTTTACAATAATCGCCCACTTCACGTGAAAGTGTTCACTTTTCACATTTGTCGACAAATAGGAAACAAATTAAAAATGCTTGAAAAAAAGTTGTATACGTGTCGAAAGCCATTCACAAGTCTGTAAGCGACGTAAGATATCGCATCATCGATTACAGACTTGTAATTGTCTTACGACAACCTAACCTGATACTTATAATTTGTTTTCAAGCACTTTTCCACATCCGATATTTGATAACTAACGACTCATTGTACATACATACAACAGCGCACTTACATACATTGTTTTTATGGCTGGCGGTCCACTTTACTCTACAAATTATTCAAGAAGCGTGCTTTCTCTCATTTCTACAAACAAGGAGAAGAACGCTTGAAAGTATTTGTAGCATATAAAGCGGATCTACGTATAAAATACCAGAAACTAATTGATATATACTTACGTCGACCACGAGTTTTCCTCACGTTCACGCTGCTCATCGTGGTTGCTGGATCACGTGGCGAACGGAAGAGACTACACGGACACACGGGACACACGGGACACACCGCATACACATACACCATGTGCAAGGGGACTGGGGAGTGGGGATGCGCCGGCAAAGCTGCGGGCGCACTCGGCCGCTCGGCACGGCGTCGCGTCGCAGGCTTCGAGCAAAAAGAGGACAGACATATATCTGCACAATCTGCTGTCTCGGCTGTCTTCTTCTCTCTTGACCTATGACGTAGCTATGCTTATGCCGGTTGTACCCACACATATTTCGGGTTTTGCGGCTGTCTCAGATTATTTATTTAGCAATACATTACACAATTGCAATATTATTATTTTATAATTATTATTATCTGAATTTTTTTCAACAACTTACAATTCGGTCTTCCAGCAATTTTAGATAAACTTGCCATTGTATAGAATACATATATTTGTTAAGACATTTTTTTTTACTTCACAAAATATTCAATATTTATAGAGTTATAGCGATTTAAAAATGTCATTTACTGACATGTAATTCAAACGCTCCGGAAACACCCGAGTTTAGCCGAACTCGCTCGTGACGTCATTTGGACACTTCCGAAAGTATACAACGCGTTATACTTTGCAGTAAGTGTAAAAAATCAGAGATGAGCAAGCCAACGGGTTATCGGTGTTGTTTTGTGCCCATGTGCAAAAACACAAGCAAAAATTCACCGAATAAAGTATTCGTGACAGTGCCACGCGATGAAGGTGTACGGAGGTTATGGTTTCGGGTAGCCCGACGGCCTGTCGAACCAACAGAATCCAGATATTATTGTTGCGAGGATCATTTTGATGTGAGGGGTGAATATAATTAGTTATTAATCTCATATTGATATTGAAATATACTTCTAAAATATACGATTAATAAGATTAGTACATATAAATTAATATCTTTCATAAGACGAGAAATACAATGCATGGGTGACTTTCTACAAAAATGAATATTTTTTTACATAAGTAATATTCTTTTTTAGCTGAAAAATGATATGGATAATTATTTTCGCTTTTCTATAATGGGTGGACAAATAAGAATGAAAGCTGGAGCTGTGCCACACATTTTTACCTGTCAACCTGACAGAAAGCGAGCATCAAATTATCCCCCGCGCCCTACTAGTGAAAAGCGAAGACGTAAAGCAGAGGTTGCAGATATCTTAGCATCTGCTGGATGCGCCTCATGACCAGACATTGAAGAGATGGAAAATAGGACACCCAATATTTCAGTAGCTAATGTAAGACCTCAAAAATAAAGCTTAGCAGAGAATAACAATATGTATTCCGAAATTAATATCGTGAAATAATATTTCAGGAAACAATGGTTCAACCGGCACAGATAGAGAACACAATGGTGGTTTCAATCGATACAAGTCAAGAAGATATTGGTGACTGTTCCATCGTCAACTCCAACGCAGAAACAACGCATCAAAAGAAGTACAGTCATAAAGGAGTACAAGTTGACGAAAAGGAGTACAGTCATAAAGGAGTACAAGTTGATGATCAAAAGGAGTACAAACATAAAGGAGTACAAGTTAATGTAAAGCCACGAGTACGCAGTAAACGTGTATCATGCAAATTTATTATTCCTACAACCGATGCAAGTTGTTCCCCTATTAAACTTCAGACTCCGAGTATTTCAAATTTATCTAATAAAAATAAGTCAAATAATAACAAACAGTTAAGCGTAGAGGTTTCATCGACTTCTGTATCATCTACTTTGTATTATACAACTTCAAGTGATTACGAGCTTAATTCTGATGAACCTAAAAAGAAGGAAATAAGCGTTCGACAAGAAATGCAAGCGCATGCACTTTCAATCACCAATTATTTTATTAGTACTAATAGTAAAAGCTATATTGGTATCCCGCATGAATGGTCCTGGATTATAGATTTGTTACATGCACAGACTCAAATTCGGACAGACCATATTAAATTAACGCTCATGAAAATAAAAGTTAATGACACCTTTCAAAGATTAGGGGAACAATTTGGAATATCACTTGCTCACGCTAGTAGTATATTCAACTGTACTATACCACGTTTGGCCCACATGCTAAAAACATTGATATATTTCCCAGATGCAATGTCTATAAGAAAAGCTTTACCAATTCCGTTTCGAGCTAATTATAGTAATGTACAGTCGATAATTGATTGTTTTGAGATTCAAATTCAAAAGCCTACAAATTCTCTTCATCAAGCTCTTACTTGGTCGGAATATAAAAAAGCCAATACTCTTAAATACCTGATTTCATCAACACCGGATGGATTTATTAATTTTGTTTCAATAGGCTATGGAGGAAGAATTAGTGATACACTGATTACTGAAAAATCTGGATTTTTAAATGTTTTACCGAATGAATGTGGTGTCATGGCCGACCGAGGATTTAAACAAATCCAGTGTATTCTTAATAGAAAGAAATGTATCCTAATTCGTCCTCCTACTGTTTCTTCTAATGTAAAGCCCTCTAAAGCTGAAGTTTTAGAAACTAAGCGCATCGCGAGTTTACGTATACATATTGAGCGTGTAATTAGACGATTAAGAGAATTTGAAATGCTAAAACCGCATGCATGTATTCATCATGATTGTTTGCGTCATGTAGATTCCATAGTACTTATTGCATCGGCATTAATTAATTTGCAATCTCCGATAATAAAATAATGAATGTAATAATCGAGGAATATACGAATAATTGCGTAACTGAAAGGAGAAAAATAAACAACATAATATATGTTTATTGTAAAAAGTGTAAAAATTTATTCTGTTACAATATTGTTGTAAGATGGTAAGAACTTTTAAATGTATTTTAGTTTTGAAAAAATATAGTGTTTCCAAAAAGTTACAGCATTTTCTATAATCAAATTCGTGAAATCTTTATCGTAATCTTCCCAAACGACTGTTATTCCCTTAGACTCTTCAAAATTCGGATCTGCCACACAAAAAAGGCCTCTTCTTTTTCCAGTGGCGAACATTTGTAAATTTATTTGTGCTTTACATTTGTTTGTGAGTTTTCCGGACGGCAGAAAATCATTGAATGTTTTTGATGTCGATGGACACTTTACTTCGACAACAAAGTCATCACCTAGAGCATCAGGTGAGGCTCCTAACACCGGAAATGAAGGCACCAAGAATAGACCACAATCTTGAAATTTCAGCTTTGTTATCTTCTTTATCTCCAGTAAAACCTCTTTTTCCAAGCGTTTCCCTCGCTCCATGGCTTGTGATTGGAAAACCTTCGATGCTCCAATAATTTGTTGCACCAGCGATCCATCTAATGTTTTGCAGTGTGCTGCTTCATATACTTTTGATGCTGTAACTCTTCCGTAACGAAGTTCATGCCAAATGGAAGTATCGCTCTGAGATCTAGTACACTGTTCTGCCATACTGCATAAATTCTCTGACATTATTTTACTAGCATGTTCCAAGAAATCGTCCGCAGAAGTAGATCCTGTTTCGCAGAACTGTAGTATCATTTGGTGTATTGACAAACACATCAATTTATGGCTTTCTAATACAAAATTGTGTCTAGAAATTTGACTATCCAATTGCATTTCTTTTGCTTTTTTAAGCAAATCATGTAGAAACAACGAATTGTCAGGTAAAGATACTTCCACGTTGCTTGTTTTACTCATTGTCAATTCTTCTAAATCGATATATTTTTTTGATGTGCGAATGTTAGCTAAAGCAGAGCGGCGCCAATAGCACTGAACTTCTGTAACAGATGGATGCTCCGATTTCCTGTGTATCCACATGAGAAAAGCGATTGCGTGTTTACAGCCCCCTGTGAAATATACAAACTACTGATGAGAAAAATAAGAATAATTATTACATTTGAAACAATATTAATAATATCGGCAGAAGTATTCTCACGCGGTTACATGATTAATTAAATTTCACTTTGGATTTATGCACTTACCGCTTGACGCTGCGCAGTCATGACATTCGACATCTACCACCTTTTCCTCTTCTTCATTTACAGTCAGTGTGACCGAGTATTCTTTGCTGTGTATACGGTGTTCAGGACACACTTTGCATTTTACAGTACACGTATTGTTAAATTCGTTTCGTTTGAGGCAAACGTAACCTATCGCTTGGTCACCGTACGATTCACGTGACGACCTACATACATAATTGTACAATATTATTATTGATCAATAATTTTTCACTTATATCGAAAATGAATCACATCACACAGCAAATATTAATGAATAATAGATTTACATTGCAGCTTTTGCATTCCTAACCTCAGCCGCGTTGAAATTATCATTCCTCATTATGAATTCACAAACCATAAACATATCAATCTTCGGCAGATTTGTTGAATCTGCTTTCACAAAACCTGGCACTAATTTATTTGCCATTTTTTAAACTTCTTCTTTGAAAAATTAGCCACAGGATTCTCGATACGTATGGCAAGTAAAATGCGCGAAAATGAGTGTCCTTTTGACGTCATAAATCGATTGACCAATAGCGTTACGTTTTCTTGTATTTGAATTTTTATCAATTTTTAATCTTTATTAACAAATAAATATAAATAAATTTATTCATTTTATTATTATAAATCAACTTTAGAATACTTATATTTTAGTAAATCAATCAAATTTAACATTTTCGAAATTTACTGGAAGACCGAATTACGACAGATAATTGCAAAATTTAAAAAATCAATACATTACATTTAGAAAAGGTTTGTTATAATGTAATATGTCCACACAATTATAAGAAATATATATACATATTTTGATATTTCCATAAATATGTACGTACATGTACATATACACACACGCAACATATAAACGGTATTACCTTTCAAGGGCAGGGTACGACGACCGGGAAACGGATTTGAATGAAACTTATTTCTGTAATAACCCTTCACTAGCAGTAAAACATAGTAAAGCGCTATCGCGCAACTCTCAGCCGTTTTCGAGATAGAAAATCGTGGAAACCTTGCGACGCAAGTCTACCGGTTCGCTAGCGCAGAGCTTCGATGGAGCGGCGTAGCCGCGCAGCTAAGGCGCGCGGCTGCTACGCCGCCGGCCCTGGTCCGATTCCCGTTGATCTTTTGCAAATCTTTTTTTTTTGGTCATTTTTTCTTATTTGCATTATTAATAAAAATGTTGGATTGAAGCAAAATAAATAAATTTAATAATTGTAACAAAAGATAAACAAAATAAAGGGAAATGCTTACCTTCCCTTTACAAAATAATTTCAATACACAGTAATTAATAATAATTATTTGTCGCTGCTTCAAATGTTATAAATAAAGGACAATGATTAATTGTAAGTTGGAGCACTTTTGAAATAATAAAACATAATGAACTATTTTTTATACTATTTAGTCAATGAACAAGAATATAAAGAAATATATACATATATGTATACTGATAGTATATAGAAATATATTGTTTTCTTGTCGAAGGCCTGACTTATTCATTGTCACTTTCGATGCCCTGCGGATATCGTTCACAATGTCCTGCATGATAATTATCGTAAAAACATTTAAAAAGGTTCTCTCTTCCACTAATTTTACAACATACCAGGCATATTTTATCATATTTGTGAAAGAAGGAGCGCTTGGTGGTGAACTAGAGAATGAATTTTTATAGCAGCTTCACGAGATGCTATTTCCCTTTGTTCTTTTACGCTGGAGCATTTTGCAACCTTTTTATCAAATTCTTTACCTGTCGGTAAAAATAAACGTCGCAAGGCTGACAAAACGGGGTGAAATAATTATTATTAATTACTGTGTATTGAAATTATTTTGTAAAGGGAAGGTAAGCATTTCCCTTCATTTTGTTTATTTTTTGTTACAATTATTATAATTATTTATTTTGCTCCAATTCAACATTTTTATTAATAATGCAAATAAAAAAAAAGTATTTGCAAAAGATCAATGGGAATCGAACCCGGGCCGGCGGCGTAGCAGCCGCGCGCCTTACCTGCGCGGCTACGCCGCTTCGTCTGAACTCTGCGTTAGCGAACCGGTAGACTTGCGTCGCAAGGTTTCCACGATTTTCTATCTCGAAAACGGCTGAGAGTTCCGCGATAGCGCTTTACTATGTTTTACTGCTAGTAAAGGGTTATTACAGAAATAAGTTGTATTCAAATCCGTTTCCCGGACGTCGTACCCTGCCCTTGAATTGGATATATATACAGGGTGTCCCATTTTAACTTAGACAGCTGAATAACATGAAAAATTGCAATGTAATCAAAAAATGTTTTAGACAAAAGTCGTATGGTTTCAAGGGGGACATAAGATGGAGGCAATGATTTGACCTTGGATGGTCGTTTGAAGCTCACGTGAACGTTACCTCCAATTTCTTACATGCAACCCCCTATATTGTAGTATATCGTTTGAAAGGGCATAAAATAAGAAAATTTTTGGCGCTAACCAGAGGTTAATACGTTGACCCGTTCGGGAGTTATTTAAGGTCAAAAATTGATTTTTTCCAACTTTGACCTTAAATAACTGCCGAACGGATTAACGTATCGACCTCTGGTTTGCGCCAAAATTTTTCTTATTTTATGCCCTTTCAAACGGTATACTGCAATATGGGAGTTTTACTTAAAATTTTTTAGTGTCCCAGGGGGCTCTAACTCAAAAATTTGAAATAGAACTCCCCATATTGTAGTTTACCGTTTGAAAAGGCATAAAATAAGAAAAATTTTGGCGCAAACCAGAGGTCGATACGTTAATCCGTTCGGGAGTTATTTAAGGTTAAAGTTGGAAAAAGTCAATTTTTGACCTTAAATAACTGCCGAACGGGTCAACGTATTAACCTCTGGTTAGCGCCAAAAATTTTCTTATTTTATGCGCTTTCAAACGATATACTACAATATAGGGGGTTGCATGTAAGAAATTGGAAGTAACGTTCACAGCTTCAAACGACCATCCAAGGTCAAATCATTGCCACCATCTTATGTCCCCCTTGAAACCATACGACTTTTGTCTAAAACATTTTTTGATTACATTGCAATTTTTCATGTTATTCAGCTGTCTAAGTTAAAATGGGACACCCTGTATATATGTACATGTATATACAGGGTGTACCACAACTCGCGACCGAAATTTTACTGACATATTCCTGACTTAAAAATAAGGTAAATACGCATATTAGGTCCAACCTCACCAATGACCTTGACCTTGACATATGTTGTCAAGGTCACCTTCCTGAGTGACCTTCAGAAGGTTTTAGCTGGCGGCCATTGTTTATTAAAAAGTTATAAACAAAAAGAGTTTGACAAATATAGCAGTTTTTTTGAGTATTGAAAAGCATAAACGACCTTGACCTTGACATATGTTGTCAAGGTCACCCTCCTGAGTGACCTTCAGAAGGTTTTAGCTGGCGGTCATTGTTTATTAAAAAGTTATAAACAAAAAAAATTTGGTGGGAAAAATTATTTAAAGCAGTAAATTGTTGGTATATTGAAAGGAAAGTTATTTAAAGCAGAGAATAGAGAGTATGTGTTTCAACTTACAAAGCACATACTTGTAAGTGAAGCACATACAAAGCACACACTTGTAAAGCGCGCCACTAACCTATAGGTTAGTGACGCGCTTTACAAGTGTGTGCTTTGTAAGTTGAAGCACATACGAAGCACACACTTGTAAAGCGAACCACTAACCTATAGGTTAGTGACGCGCTTTACAAGTGTGTGCTTTGTATGTGCTTTGTAAGTTGAAGCACATACTCTCTATTCTCTGCCTTAAATAACTTTCCTTTTAATATACCAACAATTCACTGCTTTAAATAATTTTCTCCACTAAATTTTTTTTGTTTATAACTTTTTAATAAACAATGACCGCCAGCTAAAACGTTCTGGAGGTCACTCAGGAGGGTGACCTTGACAACATATGTCAAGGTCAAGGTCGTTTATGCCTTTCAATGCTCAAAATAACTGCTATATTTTCAATTTTCTTTCTGTTAATAACTTTTTAACGAACGATGACCGCCGGCTAAAACCTTCTGAAGGTCACTCAGGAGAGTGACCTTGACAACATATGTCAAGGTCAAGGTCATCGGTGAGGTTGGACCTAATATGCATATTTACCAAAAATAAAACGAAAATCCTAATACGAAAATGTCGAAAATATAATACTTTTCAAATAAAAAGCATTTACAGTAGACGAATCAGATAGTCCGAAGTTCGCGCGCTCAGGGACGATACATCGCACAGTCATAGTGGATGCTCTTGCGCTCATCATAATGAAAATTATGTTTATACGAACGCGAAATTTGTTGAGAAATAGTACAATTTCTCAATACAAAGGAAATAGCCATACGGTCCAGGCTTGGATCTTAGGCAGCTCAATATAATTATTCTCTATATGTATTACTACGCGTATTTTCCAACATATTAAACTGCGCGCCGATTATTTGTCGGACTTAAAACACAGCTATTGTTGGAACATTAGAAATTCCCTCTCCCTTCCCCAATTAAATCGATATCGATTTAATAATTAAAATCACTGTAAAAACTTATTGCGAAAAATATTACCCCAGCCAGGGTTCGAACCTGGAATCTCCCGCATTCCGTTCGGGTGTCTTAACCAATTCGACTACCGGGGCATGTGGTAATATTTATCGCAATAACCGGATAACAATAATTTGAACGTCTTTCTCAGGCGACGTGAATAAACAATATTTCCTTTGTATTGATTTATATCTTAACGGTCTTAATATGTATATTGTTTATTCACGTCGCCTGAGAAAGACGTTCAAATTATTGTTATCCGGTTATTGCGATAAATATTACCACATGCCCCGGTAGTCGAATTGGTTAAGACACCCGAACGGAATGCGGGAGATTCCAGGTTCGAACCCTGGCTGGGGTAATATTTTTCGCAATAAGTTTTTACAGTGATTTTAAGTTTAATATGTTGGAAAATACGCGTAGTAATACATATAGAGAATAATTATATTGAGCTGCCTAAGATCCAAGCCTGGACCGTATGGCTATTTCCTTTGTATTGATTTATATCTTAACGGTCTTAATATGTATATTGTTTATTCACGTCGCCTGAGAAAGACGTTCAAATTATTGTTATCCGGTTATTGCGATAAATATTACCACATGCCCCGGTAGTCGAATTGGTTAAGACACCCGAACGGAATGCGGGAGATTCCAGGTTCGAACCCTGGCTGGGGTAATATTTTTCGCAATAAGTTTTTACAGTGATTTTAATTATTAAATCGATATCGATTTAATTGGGGAAGGGAGAGGGAATTTCTAATGTTCCAACAATAGCTGTGTTTTAAGTCCGACAAATAATCGGCGCGCAGTTTAATATGTTGGAAAATACGCGTAGTAATACATATAGAGAATAATTATATTGAGCTGCCTAAGATCCAAGCCTGGACCGTATGGCTATTTCCTTTGTATTGATTTATATCTTAACGGTCTTAATATGTATATAGTACAATTTCTATTGATAAATTACATTTATACGCCATACTACGAGATTTATGGCACGTTGTTTTGCTACTTATTAATAAAATCTTTTTAATCAAAAAAAAAATTAACAATTGATTTAAACTAAAGTAGATAGTTTTTTGGAACTATTTCTATTATGTCATAACATAATAAAAATTAATTAAAATTATGTCGACATAAAATTAATTCAAAATACAAAAATCTTATTAATAAATAGCAAAACGGCGTGCCATACACAGAGAAAGATACAGCCTGATGTGGAATTTCTTTTATGTCGTCATAATTTTAATTCATATTTTTATGTCATGACATAATATTAATGTATTTTTGTTATGTCGAAACATAATAATAATTGCAGGAATAAAAATTATGTCAGCTGTCATAATAATTCAATGAATTAAAATTATGCTAAATTATGCCGATGGACTTTTTTTCTGGGGATACATGAAAGAATATGTTTATCGTAATCCGATAAACAATCGGGAGGAGTTAGAAGGACGGATTATAGAATCAATTGCTTCTATTATTCCCGAAATAATCCACAATGCTGGAACAAATTTAATTCGACGGGCACGTCTTTGTATAGAATTGGGAGGAGAACATTTTGAACACATGTAATAAATAAATAAATGTTTTTATGCAAGTATAAATCTCTGTGGCACGCCGTTTTGCTATTTAATTTACCATCATAAAAATTCTACCAAATTTAATTGCTACTCAAGGAAAAGAAATTATTATTAGACATACTTATAATTCATCGAGTTATTATTAAGCTATTATATAATTAAAAATGCAGAATTAAAATTATGTCTAGAGAAAATATTAATTCTGAATTTATTTTATGTTATGACATAAAAATTATTCAGGAACTACAATTATATACATTATGTAACTATTTCCCAAATTTTTATTATGTAGACATATAATTTTATTTCTTGAATTTCTATTATGTACGTAATTGTAATTCACAAATTTTAATTATGTAAATTCTAATTATGTAAATTTTAATTATGTAAATTCATAATGGAAATTCTCAATAAATATTATGTCTTAACATAATAAAAATTTCTTTTAATTTAAAATTTAATATAAAATCTAGGATTAAAATAGCAGAAAAACACGTAATTCTAATTTTCAATTTTCATTATGTCATGGCATAATTTTTATTCACCAAAATTTTTATTATGTTGTAGCATATCTTTCATTCATTGAATTATTATGACAGCTTACATAATTTTTATTCCTGCAATTATATTATTATGTTTCGACATAACAAAAATACATTAATATTATGTCATGACATAAAAATATGAATTAAAATTATGACGACATAAAAGAAATTCCACATCAGGCTGTATCTTTCTCTGTGTATGGCTCGCCGTTTTGCTATTTATTAATAAGATTTTTGTATTTTGAATTAATTTTATGTCAAGACATAATTTTAATTAATTTTTATTATGTTATGACATAATAGAAATGGTTCCGAAAAACTATCTACTCCAGTTTAAATCAATTGTTAATCTTTTTTTAAATTAAAAAAATTTTATTAATAAGTAGCAAAACAGCGTGCTTGCATAAATCTCGTAGTATGGCGTATAAATGCAATTTATCAATAGAAATTGTACTATTTCTCAACAAATTTCGCGTTTGTATAAACATAATTTTCATTATGATGAGCGCAAGAACATCCACTATGACTGTGCGATGTATCGTCCCTGAGCGCGCAAACTTTGGACTATCTGATTCGTCTACCGTAAATGCTTCTTATTTGAAAAGTATTATATTCTCGACATTTTCGTATTAGGATTTTTGTCTTATTTTTAAGTCAGGAATATGTCAGTAAAATTTCGGTCGCGAGTTGTGGTACACCCATATATCGTACTTAGGGAGATAATACCAAATATCAAATGCAGTTGCTGAAACATTTAATTTATAACTAAAATTATATTGTTGGGAATGTTGATCAATGTCATGTGTTGTACACTAATTGTAAGATAATGAATGTGTTACGATACAATTCATTGTACTGATACATATCGCATACATCGATAAATAAAAATAAAAGTACACATTTTTGTTTAAAAAAAAAATAGTAACATTTGTAAAATGTATTCATAATATTGTAAAATATTATGAATAAAATAAAGATCCACCAGGCTCAGTGGCAAGTTGGTCGCTGTCATAATCGTTTCATACACGATTAGTGGTTCAGTCGCTGTCGCCGTTCTTTCACGTGCCGATTGCGATTCCGTCGCTGTCGCCGTCCTTTCACGCACGAATAGCGGCATACATATCCTAGCGGTGCAGGGATTTGAACCTGAGTACCCTTGGGTGACAAGCGCGCGTCTTACCACTGAGCCACTGGGGATCACTACCTTTTATCCATCGAAATGTATATTTGTGTTTCACTGCTATGTATAGCTATAATGTACATATATATATATGCATTATATACATATATATACATACATATATGCATTATATACATATACATATATATATATATATATATATATGTGTATATACAATACATATGTATGTGTTTACATATGCATATATCTACTATAATAAGTCTCTAATCTCTGTCTGTCTGTCTGTCTGTCCGCGAACTACTCATTCATTAATGGACCGAATTTTAAAGAAGTGTACACGAAATAGGGGTAGAATTTCCCGGGGATGGCGACGATGGGGTTAGATTTTTGTTTTACCGATTTCCTTGAAAGCGGCGCCAAAATTTTGCTAATTTTACGGGGATGTATATCGGGGATGTATATGAAATTACGGGGATGTATATGAAATAGGGGTAGAATTTCCCGGGGAGTGCCATAAATTGTATAATTTTTCGTTACCGATCTTATTGGAAGTTGGTTTCGAAATTTTTCCAATTTTTCCGGAAAGAATTGACCGAATCTCAATTACACGAAATAGGGGTAGAATTTCCCGGGGATGGCGACGATGGGGTTAGATTTTTGTTTTACCGATTTCCTTGAAAGCGGCGCCAAAATTTTGCTAATTTTACGGAGATGTATATCGGGGAAGTATATGAAATTACGGGGATGTATATGAAATAGGGGTAGAATTTCCCGGGGAGTGCCATAAATTGTATAATGTTTCGTTACCGATCTTATTGGAAGTTGGTTCCGAAATTTTTTCCAATTTTTCCGGAAAGAATTGACCGAATCTCAATTTTGCTAAATTAAAAGAATTTTGGTACCGGTTTCAAGAAAATTGGTTTAAGAAAAAATTAAACCCATCGACGCCATCCCCGAAAAATTAGAAAATTTTGGCACCGGTTTCAAGAAAATAGGTCCCATTAATAAATGAGTAGTTTTTGCGGGCAGAACCGATTTTCTTGAAACCGGTGCAAACATTTTTCTAATTTTTCGGGGATGGCGACGATGGGTTAACTAGCTTTTTGGCCCGCGTGAAGCTATAATCGTTTAGTAAATTACTTTAAAAAATTTTAATTTAGAGTATTTTAATTTAATTTAAAACCATCTCACAGCCCTTTCTAAATATATTTGAAATACCTCCAACACATCCTTAAAATCGTTATAAACTTAGTAACCGTTTAGTGGACAGAAATATAAACCATTTATAACAATTTATAACAAGAAAGGAAAAAGATCTAATCAGTATATGAAGGGGTAAAGGGGGATAGGAAATGATTAACATTACTCATAGGTTAGTAATAGATGATGTAAAATGTATTAAAAATTTAGAAAGATAAAAAAAATCATATATTGATCAGTTTTCGATGAAATGTTGTAATATATAATGTCGATTATCGAAGTTTGAAATTCAATTGTTTGGGATATAAACTATTTGAAGTTTTAAAGATTAGTTTTGTATTCTAATAAAAAGTAATTGAAAAATATTCCTTTTGAAAGAATAAGGAAACATCAAAAAAAGAAATAGAATTAAAGGTGCAAAAGTGATAGAGAAAAGTGGATGAGAATCGAGTGAGAGAGAGAAGGAGAGGACAAGAACTGGAACGAAAGAAAATAAAAAGTGAGTTTAGGTTTGAGCGAATAAAGGTGCGGGTTAGAAAAAATGTAGACATTGAAATTGAGATATGTAATAATGACACATTGTGCGGAATTATTAAATGTTTAAAATTAAAGAAATAAATATTTTATTAATATAAAACAGAATAAGCACGTGAGAGAAAGAATTGGAGCACAAAGAACATTTCTCGAAAAAGAAAAAGTGCTTCAAGCGGATGGATAATAAGAGACACGAGAACGCATAGAAATAATTATAAGAGAAATAACGTAAATTGGAACGAAAGATAAGAACAAGTAAGTTTAAACTATACAGTAAATATTTAAGGGCAAAGCAAAACGTCAAAGCTGAGAAATGTAGGTGTTTATTAATTAGGGGCGGAAAGTACAGGCAGACAGAAATGTAAACGATTAAATAAGTAAATAAGTAATGTAATAATAGGTGATTGCTTGCACTTTTAATAATTAGAATCTTCGCTTTCTTTTATAACAAAAAAAGAAAAAGATCTAATCAGTATATGAAGGGGAAAGGGGGGATAGGATAATAAAGTGGGTAAGATGACGAAGTAGAAAATTAATTTATAATAAAAATATATAGAAAGTGTACTAATGTTCAATCCACTCATGGATGTATCGGAGATACTATCCCTGTTAATAGTTAAACTTTCAATAAAAATTACTAAAATGAAGACTTTGCATGTCAAACAATTCAAAATTTTTTATATGTTAGAAAGGATTACCTTTAATAATTTGGGTGTTTGTCATTTAAATAATTAGTATTGTTTTATATAATTTAAAAAAATTTTTTTTAGCAAAAACTTGAAATTTAAAATACAATATCAATGACGTGTTTTATATATAAAAAAAGTTTTAGTTAATCCTGTTAATAGTTAAACTTTTCAATAAAAATTTAAAAGAAGTTTTAGTTTATCCCTGTTAATAGTTTTTCAATAAAAAATTAGTAAAATGACTTTGCATGTCAAACAATTCAAATTTTTTTATATGTTAGAAAGGATTACCGTTAATAATTTGGGTGTTTTTTTTGTCATTTAAATAATTAGTATTGTTTATATAATTTAAAAAATTTTTTTTTAGCAAAAACTTGAAATTTAAAATACAATATCAATGAGTGTTTTATATATAAAAAAAAGTTTTAGAAATCTTACTTTTTTATTAATATTTACAGCAAAAATGTCGATTCTCCATAAGGGGTAATGTTAATTTTATCAGCTTTAAACTTAAATAACTCTTATAATCATTAGTAAATCACTTAAAAATTTTACAGTTTTTTCAATTTAGAAACATCTCTCTCTCACAGCCCTTTCTAAATATATTTAAAATATCTCTAATATATCTTTAAAAATCGTTATAACTTAGCAACCGTTTAGTGGATTTGTTTCAACTTTCTTTCCAGTACATCAAGAGACTAAAAGAACAATCTCACAAAATTTTTTTATCAACTTCGTACTATTTTGAAAGATCGATCCAATACATCCTTAAAACTTAATAAAAAAATTAATAATCTCACATAGTTGGAATTCAATTTGTCCAACAAAGTGGATATAAGAGAATGTGTTTTGGATGTACCCAGAAGAAACATTAGGAGTTTGTTCAAAAGAGGCACAATAAAATTAAAAATTTTCCAAATTAAAATAAAAAAAAAAATATAGTGAAAAACATAAACAATAACGTATTAAATAAATTTTTTGCATAACATTTATTTATTCCGAATAAAGGTACCATTTATAGGATATCCGCAACACAAAGAAAGCAATTGACAGAAAACGGTAAATAGGTCTATTTTGAAAAAATGCCTAGAAAGAGAAAGGTGGAATTTGAATAAAGTGAGTTGCGAGGGC
>JASTWR010001487.1:0-42525 GCA_030770355.1 Harpagoxenus sublaevis
TATTTTTATAAAATATTTTTTATAATAAAAATTAAAGACAATTTTATACCACGTACGTATGTTTATTCATAAAGTTGTTTTACAAAAATAAATTATCTTATAGGTATTTTTTAAAATAAGTACATTTTTGGAAAGTACACAGTATAGTTAAAATATTTTAATCTTCGTAATATATATACATTTATGTTTCCACGTGTGTATGTATGGTCGTGGTCAAAAAGGTTGTCCGACTTTTTTTTCTAATTTTTGGAACGCACTCTGTCATGTGAAAGTTGATGGTCCCTGCTCACGGCCATAACCTAAAGTTTCGCAGTGACATATTATCGGAGCAGATGGACAATCTATACAAGGTGTCGGAATAGTTTAAAATACCAAAAGAAGTATAAGCACGTGTATTTTGACGCAAGGAACAAAGCCAGTCATAAAGAGGAAAGAAGAGAAGAGGAATATGAGCAGAGAATGGTAAGTAAAATGACCAGTGACCAATATTAGAAAAGAAATGTAAGAAATAATAATATACCCATATAAATATTTATATACCTATATAAATAACTTTAGACAAACAATTTTTATTAACAATTATCAATATGACAATAAAAAAATGCATAATTATGACAAAAAATATATAATTAAAATAAATAAATACAATAGCATATAATAAGTAATAACTATTGCAGTAATTGTTATGCACTTGAAGCAAAAGAAATGACATTGTATGCAGAATTATTTTAAAGAATTCTAGTATATTATACATATTAGGCACATCATATAATAGTTTCAGGAGGAGAAGCGATGAGATTAAGCAAAAATGTTATGCAAGAAATTGTTGGTGCATTCCCTGGTATAGATGAGGCAATGAGCTATGCAGAAGTTATGAAGTAAATTTGCCATTTTTATATTTCTTATTTTTGTAAAACATTAATAGGATAATCTACCTTTCTAGTAAACTAAAATTGTAGATACATCTGAGATCTTCTATTCTTTATTTCCTTTTTTTTTTATTTTAATTTTTTTACATGCTGGTTCTAGGCTTGTAAAAGGAATGAACTTCTCTGTTGTGGTGTTTGATACTGCACCTACTGGGCACACATTGAGGCTACTATCGTTTCCGCAAGTGGTTAAAAAAGGATTGGGAAAACTAATGCGTTTAAAAATGAAGATTGGTCCTTTTATCACACAAGTTAAAATTAATCCATGCTATTTTGAGTATTTTTCCTAAAATTAATACATATTAGGTATATCAAGTGTCCTCCCCGAATTATTTAAATTGAAAAAAGATTGTTCTTTTATAGATAAGTTCGTTGTTGGGATTAACGGATTTCAATATAGATACATTCTCCAATAAGATGGAGGAAATGCTTGCTGTCATTCGACAAGTTAACGAACAGTTCAGAAATCCCGATCAGACAACGTTTATATGTGTTTACATAGCAGAATTTTTGTCGCTTTATGAGACAGAACGACTTTACAAGGCTGTGTCTTGCAAGGCATAAAATTCAAGATAAATATCTAGAGCAGGTAATTAACGTTGTATTTATAATTATGACTGAATAGCTGAATAATTATTAGAACGTATTAAATTTTTTATTTGTTACGTCAAAATGCAAATAAAAAGAAGTAGAAAAAAACCATGTTTAATTTATCTTTTAAGAATTTTATCTTCTACTTCATTTTATTTGCATTTAATAATTATTAGAACGTATTAAATTTTTTATTTGTTACGTCAAAATGCAAATAAAAAGAAGTAGAAGATAAAATTCTTGAAAGATAAATTAAACATGGTTTTTTTCTACTTCTTTTTATTTGCATTTTGACGTAACAAATAAAAATTTAATACGTTCTAATAATTATTCAGCTATTCAGTCATAATTATAAATACAACGTTAATTACCTGCTCTAGATATTTATCTTGAATTTTATGCCTTGCAAGACACAGCCGACAAGGAGTATTTCCATCTTTCAAAAATAACAGTTGGTTCACTATAATATTATGGGTATCAATACCATATTTTGTTAATTCTTGTAAAGTCGTTCTGTCTCATAAAGCGACAAAAATTCTGCTATGTAAACACATATAAACGTTGTCTGATCGGGATTTCTAAACTGTTCGTTAACTTGTCGAATGACAGCAAGTACTTCCTCCATCTTATTGGAGAATGTATCTACATTGAAATCCGTTAATCCCAACAACGAACTTATCTATAAAAGAACAATCTTTTTCCAATTTAAATAATACGAGGAGGACACTTGATATACCTAATATGTATTAATTTTAGGAAAAATACTCAAAATAGCATGGATTAATTCTAACTTGTGTGATAGAGAGACTAATCTTCATTTTTAAACGCATTAGTTTTCCCAATCCTTTTTCAACCACTTGTGGAAACGATAGTAGCCTCAATGTGTGCCCAGTAGGTGCAGTATCGAACACCACAACAGAGAAGTTCATTCCTTTTACAAGCCTAGAACCAGCATGTAAAGGAATTAAAATTAAAAAAAAGGAAATAGAGAATAGAAGATCTCAGATGTATCTACAATTTTAGTTTACTAGAAAGGTAGATTATCCTATTAATGTTTTACAAAAATAAGAAATATAAAAATGGCAAATTTACTTCATAACTTCTGCATAGCTCATTGCCTCATCTATACCAGGGAAAAATGCACCAACAATTTCTTGCATAACATTTTTGCTTAATCTCATCGCTTCTCCTCCTGAAACTATATATGATGTGCCTAATATGTATAATATACTAGAATTCTTTAAAATAATTCTGCATACAATGTCATTTCTTTTGCTTCAAGTGCATAACAATTACTGCAATAGTTATTACTTATTATATGCTATTGTATTTATTTATTTTAATTATATATTTTTTGTCATAATTATGCATTTTTTTATTGTTATATTGATAATTGTTAATAAAAATTGTTTGTCTAAAGTTATTTATATAGGTACCCAGATAGCACAGCTGATCTTTATGAATTCAAAAAGATCTGAATCTGATCTTTATGAATTCATAAAGATCAGCTGTGCTATCTGGGTATATAAATATTTATATGGGTATATTATTATTTCTTACATTTCTTTTCTAATATTGGTCACTGGTCATTTTACTTACCATTCTCTGCTCATATTCCTCTTCTCTTCTTTTCTCTTTATGACTGGCTTTGTTCCTTGCGTCAAAATACACGTGCTTATACTTTTTTTGGTATTTTAAACTATTCCGACACCTTGTATAGATTGTCCATCTGCTCCGATAATATGTCACTGCGAAACTTTAGGTTATGGCCGTGAGCAGGGACCATCAACTTTCACATGACAGAGTGCGTTCCAAAAATTAGAAAAAAAAGTCGGACAACCTTTTTGACCACGACCATACATATCATTTAAAATTATTTATCAGTAATTATTTAAAATGACGCATCTTTCAAGCGGCGCAATAATTGGTCAGAACAGTCTATACTCTATTTCATTCGTTCTGCTCGTTCTACTTACTTTCTTTCATACGTTCCTTTAGGCTATTTATACATTGCATTTGTATACTTCGATAAAATCATAATAATCTAAATTTAAAAATCTAAAGATAATTTTGAGTTTTTAAATTATTGGAATATATATATCTTAAATTAAATAATAAATTATAGATCTTATCGAAGTACACGAATGCAATTCCGATCGGAATCGCAATTAAGTATTCAGAGCAATTTCAAAAGATGCGTTCCACTTGGCGTTGCTTTTGATACTATAAGGATAGAAGATGTTATTGAATGTCGTATATTCACATGTATATGTATAATAAATCATATCGACAGTTATATGATGTACAATCACATTAATGTACCCGTTAAATAAAGATAAATATAAAAATTTTGTCTTATTTGCGAAATAATTTGCGCTAATTATAATAACATGCATAAATAACATAATATGTATGATAAATTCTGTGCATACAAAGCTCTAGATATGTGCGTACGCTCTCGTCAAGCACGGAAGGCTGGTACAGCCTTGTATAAAGACTCGGCAGTCAAAGAAATGAGACCGGCTGGTTTAACGAAAAAAGACTATGTTCGGATGTGCTTTTTCGTGTTTCTATACATTATTAACGATTTCGACATTATCAGAAAGATTTAGGCTGAGTTTCCACTGAGCGCGTCACACGTCGCGTCATCCGTCGCGTCACGAATTAACCCCAATTATATTACATTACTGTGACGCGTCTTTTTAGGTGACGTAACCGATGTGTCACCCAAGAAGACGCGTCACAAATAATGCAATAAAATTGAATGCTTTGATCTGTTAACTCGTGACGGGAAGGATGACGCGCTTAGTGGAAACGGCGTGACGCGCTCAGTGGAAATCCAGTATTATATGAGACGAGCGGTATTCACACTGATTTTCGAAGCGGTAATTGCGAGCGCAAGGATTATTTATGTTACCATTATTTACGTATAATCTTTTTGACTTCTGATAATTATTACACAAAAAATAATTCTCTCATGATTATAAAGTTTTGAAGTCTCTTGAATTTTGTTATATATATTCTAGATAATCTAGATTACGGACTAAATTAAATTAGGTATGTCAGACATTTTGAACATTACGTTTTTTAAAGTAATAATGGTAAATTAAATTTACCTACAGCTTCTAGGCGCAATAATCAGAAATGTTGCTTTATTTTTTACTCGCGGGGATATATTTTACACTCCACGTATTTTTATATTGATTTTCTATTTAATTAAAGTCTGTATATTAAATACAAGATAATAAAACAATGTCGGTACTCGTGTTTGTCGCTAATCTGATGCCTTCTTCATTTTCCACTGCAAGTGGTCAGGACAGTGGTATAGCTCAACGTTTTGCAAGACGGACGACGTTCGTGACACAGCAAATTGCAGCGAACTTGCTTGTTGTTTGCGGCTTCTAGACAGTTCCGAGGAAGGAAGAGGTGCCTTGGGAAGCAGTATATAAACCTTATACGACATTGGCAAATGTCCCCCATACTGCAATAAAAATTTAAGAACCTTCATCTATGAGTTGCGAAAACGTTTCGCAAAAAATTTGTTTGGCCAGAAATAACGTCTATTTATTTCGAATCTCTACATGGAATTCTACGTTCCTTTTAATAAAAGTTTGTTTAGCGATATAGTTACCCGCGATGAACATAATTTAATTGTTGCAGTAATATAATATAGAAGTAGCGAGTAATATAAGTCATGTGTATTATATAGAGCTATAATATATCAAACGTTATTATGTAATAGCTACAATTTAATTGCAACAATTACTATAATAAAACGTTATTGTGATGTAAAACTGAGACTTTCGTCCAGACTTACGTTACATTGATTACATTGATGTGGGCGTAGGAATTAAGAGTCCCATCAATCAAAAATTAGATAATGCGTGCATTCCGCATATCTCGACAATTGGCAACCAAACGATGATGCGCTGATCCAGTACGAGTGTTGATGGGTTGGGTTCTTCCTCGAACGCGGCACGTGCTCTTTCATTTTTCCCCTCGTTTTCTTCTGTTCTTCATTCCTCATTGAAAAAAAGTTTGCATTAATCATTTAATAAAAATATGATCTATTTATGGCTGCATTCCGATATTCACTGTCTCAGTACTGAAAATCTGTATTTTTCTATATTTTACACAACACTATGTCACATATTATATACTATAGATTTTCAGTACTGACAGAGTGCTGACAGTGAATATCGGAATGCAGCCTGTATATGTCGTTGATTAAACACTATTCCTTCGTGGAAAAAGATACGATTTGAAATTGCTTGATGACGCTAAAAAATCAAAACCGCTCAACGTTCGTGCCTCTCTTCACGGTGCAAATCAGGTATGCAAAAAAGAAAGCTTTTGTGGAAAAAAGTGTGGATAAGGCAAATCTGCCCCGCACGTATCAGGCCCAAATTGGTATCATAAGTTGACACCCATGTGATATGAAATTACGCTGTACCGCGTCGCACAGGAGTTTGTGAAGTTGGCACGACATTCTACGAATTAAAAAAAAAATACAAAGAGTTATAATAGCATTTTTCGTAATTCAACAGTCCCTGATAAACATTAAAAGGAGTTCCGCATTCCTCATATTAAAAAAAAAAAAAAAATTAAAAAAATGCCCGTTATTTACATAGCGCAATACGTTCATGATAAAAAAAGGCAGCTTTTGTTCGAAATCAAAATATGCATGAAAAGAACTTCTCTCTTTTTTATAAAATATAACATACCTTTGACTTTATCGTATGTACGATACAGGAAAAATTCAGCGTAAAAATTTATAATCACAAGATAAACACAGGACTCACTCTAATCGCTATCTCGAAGTTGTTAAATAAATACATTTTTAAAAAATATTTTCGACACTTAATTTCTACATTGACGCGGGACAGAATTGAAAAATTACTCGATCGGACTTCTAAACAATGAATTTATTCACTGGATATTAAATTTGACAAGATTTTATGATGCTCGCAGACACGTATGACACGTACAGACAAGCAGGAAGTCTTTTCGATATCATTGAGGACAATAACGTAAAAATCTACAGCATTTTTAATGACGTTGTCGCCTTTTTGTGGCAAGATAAATAATGTAACTACAGCACGTATTTTAGTTAAGTTTGAAAATATTCGAGGGTACATGCACTTGCACTTGTAATCGACGCGTGGTTTACAATGAACAATGGATCTTTTGGATCTCCGTTACGGCAAGCAAACACCCTTTCGCGATGTCAGGTAACGGACGCAGAATTTAATCGTTGCGATTTTTAGAGTTGTTACCTCGGACTTACTTTTGCCCAGATTATTTAATCGCGGCACCCGTACAACGCTTTCGTGGATGAGACGCACACGCTTCCAACTATCCCGGGTAAAGTCCGTGAAAACAGACTGACCCAAAACCCAAAAAAGAGCATCTCTCGCCAAAGCACCTAGGTAGCAACGGCAAGAGAAAACAAAAGTTACCTGAAGCAATCAAGTACTGTAATAATTATGTGATTTCTGTTGCAGATCATCCTCAGTTACTGAAGGTAGCTTGACCAGATTACTTTCTTCTCAACGCCTGGAATTAGTTTATTTGCATAGTATTGTGCTTACTAATGACATTTTGCATTTACTATCGCAGTGCAAAAATTTGAAACAATTGCAATCATTTTTCCAATTATTAATTGCTTCAGACGTAACATGAAAAACCAATCTTCGAAAATTCAGTCATTTTAAGAGCAAATGCATACAATAAAGAGATAAAAAGTGTTGGAGAGAAACCAGTGTGGTACATGCCATGGATTAATTAAAGAAAAAATCAAAATAACCGGAGATGATTTAAACATTACAACCCCTACGTCCAGACGCAGCTCAATCAGTCTTTGGGCAATTCCATTCAA
Organism: Harpagoxenus sublaevis; assembly: GCA_030770355.1. Classification (NCBI taxonomy): domain Eukaryota; kingdom Metazoa; phylum Arthropoda; class Insecta; order Hymenoptera; family Formicidae; genus Harpagoxenus; species Harpagoxenus sublaevis. Next base: position 7,399 of record JASTWR010001487.1, read on the forward strand.
TTTAGTAAAAAGATAATGTTAATTCCAAATAAATATATGGAAAATCACAATGTTAAATTGGAAGATGTCGCATTATCTGCTTCAGATTTGCAATCAATTGGGATGAAAGAACCTGGACCATCAGGACATCAATGAAGATATCATAGAAAACATTTATTATTGAACCGACTATTCACATTGGAATAATAAAATTCCCTTTATCTTCAAATTCCTTAACAACATACACCTTATCAGACGATGACAAGTACTGCTTCTTCATACACATCGCTATTCGGCGAGCGGGCCGGAAGTTTTTGTAAAAAAAATTAATGGACATATAACGCTTTAGCTATCAGGGAATAATATGTCTAATCCTTTGCAGAGAAAACAAACGAATCTATCGTGCCGCGGATCGGTTTGGTGCGGTTAAACTTGAGACTTTTTACGTCGTCGCGAGTGCGCGTTTTTTGACATTGTCTCATCGTTCGTCGCCACTAACGTCTCACCTATTGTTCTCTTTATGTTGTATAACAAAGACAGCCTGCCCTGATAATTACAGCTCTTTTGGCTCGCGCCAACCTGTGGACACTTTAGAGTAATCAGCGTTCGGTGGCGAACAATATGAAATTAATCTCTTCGCAAATAATTGTATATATTTGACTTTGTGTAAATAGAATTTGTGTCGTTACTATTTGCATACTCAAAAACATTTCTTGTTCAAATCCACGCTTTTCTGTGCATCTGCGATATTCTCAAACATTTTTCTGGTTCTTCAAGCCGAATACGGCATCCGCAGGTTCGTGAGTACCTACCGGGTCGCCAGGGTCGCCAGTAACAGCTTCCCGGTGTGAGTACTTTCGGTTGCGCTCTGTCGTCGCGTAGTCGAAAACATCAAGAAAGTTCTACACGGTTCCTAACGACATCATCAGATGAAGCATCGATATTCAGTAATACATACTGTTGTACATCAAAAAATATACCATATTTAAAATCACAAAATATACCACGTAGTCCCTCTACCCTACCACCCTCTACAAAAATTCCATATAGTGGCATATAAACAAAAGAAAACTCAAATATGCAATATGACCAAAATGTCAATAATGAAGAGATACAAAGTGTTGGAGAGAAAAAAATGTGGTACATGCCATGGATTAAAGAAAAAATCAAAATGACCGGAGATGATTTAAACGCTAGAACCCCTTTCGGGCATTAAAGCAAGAAACTACATTAGTACATGCTGGAGGCTTATGACACTGATGGAACATTGATGAACACAGCTTACAAAATATGTTATGCAAGTATTTTAAAAATCACTATTTTTATAGCGAAATAGATTAAAGGTTTACAATCCAGGCCCTCATAAAATTTATTTCTTATTAGATAATTATGGTCAAGTAAATGTATTTTTTTTTTGTTCACAGTAAAAATAATTTAAAAATGTTGAGATTAGCTGCGCGTCTAAAACAAATTTTAAAAACAAATGTTCATTCAAAAACTGAGAACGCAGAAAACAAGAGGATAAAAAATAATAATAGTCTCATAAATGAAAATCGGAGATTAGTAGAAGAATGTGAAGATTATAAAGCAGCGATATTGTACCTAAAGAGGAGAGGAGAAGCAAATTCGAGTAAAGATATGCTTCATAATAATAAATTAATAAAAAAAGTATCAACACAAGAGTATCGATTAATATTAATCGAAAAGAAATTACAACAAAAGCAACAAAGAGAGCAAATTGATAAAAGAAGAATTTTCCCACGAAGTTTAACACGAATTTTGACAAATGATACGAAATATTTTCGTAATAAAGATAAACTAGAGAAAATTAAATTATTAAAAAATAATTTTAAAAAAGAGTCAATTAATTTAAATGATTTTGAAGAATATTATATGAGAATTAAAGATAAAGGTAATAGGGTGGCACAGTTTACATATCTTCGACAGGCCTAACACTAGGTCAAAATTAACGAACTTTTATTGTGGGTAAAATTATGTTTTACTAAAAAATAAAAATACATGTCTTGTAGAATCGTCTTTTGAGATCGTCTCCCGACAATTTTGAATGATACAACGCTCAGACACAGCTTAATCAGTCCTTGGGCAATTCCGATAGCTATCGAGGCGGTCGGGGTGTATATATTTCCACAGCTTCCTACCAGATATTATTATTACCCGGCGTCAAAACAAAATACCGCCGCCGCCTACTATAATCGCCACAAGGCCGTCATTCTTAGAGTATAACCAAAACCAATATTAATGTCTGTTATCGACACTTACACCGCTTCAAGCCTCCGCAATTTTCTCTCCTACAGAGAAGGATACTCTAGATTGAACAAGATAGAAAGAGAAGAATACTCCATGCAGCCATTTTTTTCTCCGTACATGTGCTCGGTCGCGCTTCTCTCTACATATAGGACTCTAATCGACACTTACACCGCTTCAAAGGACGCGGCTTAAGATAGTCCTATGTTAACAACCGATCCGGATATCGCAATCCGGATCAGCGAAATTGATCGTTCTAAGCGATCTGTCGATCGTTGGAAGTCATTAAAGCCTGTCATTAAAAATTTATAAAAATAGGAACAAGACTTTGACTCGGATAGACTTCGTCACAGTTACGTCAGAGAACAAAGCAAGTTTAGAAAATTTAGCATATTAGCTGACGAAATAAATTGACTTTTCTGAAGAAGAAAATAAATATGTGTTTAAATGAGCTTAATAAATAAGCCGAAAATACATAAAATTGCACTTAGTGTGCACCAGTGTTACATTAGTTTTCTAGTAGAAAATGTGGCAACCTCCGTCAGCCACCAGCCTCCAGGGTAACCTCCGCTCCGACGGCACGTGGTGTCCGCGACAGAAAGCGCGGTTAGAATATACGATGCGCGCGGGGCAGATTCACGTTGTCAAACGTGGAGAGTTTCAAGTTGACGAAAAAGCGAAAGTTTCAAGTCGCAAGTTGACAGATTGCAAGATTCAGGAAACGCAGGTTTCCTAGCAACCCCGTTGTCAATACTCGCCGCCGATTTTCTCGGGTATAAAAGGAGAGCCCGTCGCAGAGAAAACTCGGAGTATTTCGAGCAGCCGGCCAGGGCGGACATCCCAGCCTCAACACGCCGCTCTCGAAGGACATCCGGAACCCTTCCCGGCTCGCCGGAGAAGAGGTCGTGGCACGTTCGACGGTTCGCCAGAGAACAAAGCCGCTGCCCTTGCAGCATTACGCTGCAAGAAGGAAGGTCGTGCTAAGCGATTGCCTAGCAAACGGCGCTCAGCCGCCTCCTAGTGCAAAACGCTCGACACCTGACCTATTTCCGGATCCACCGAGAAAAGTTATTCTCATTGATCCGCTCCCCGGCGTCAGTCGCCAGGAAACCAGCGCTCGTCGCTCAAAAGCCAGGTCGCTCCCTTCCCTGGAGAGTCTTCCTGACACCGGCGCTCAGTCGCCAGTTAACGAAGGTAACCTAGCAACCAACAAAGAGTCATTAATAGACGCTAGACGTCTAGGCGAACTCTCACCAATTCTCAGCGCCAGTCGCCCGCCTTTACCGACATCAATAATATCCCCGAACCTAACCAAACCGTTCCTTCCAGCAACTTCAACACCGATCCCGAAGGTTACAGATATCTTGAAGGAGTTCGAGGTACCCCGTCCTGTCTTTCCGCTTCCTCCCTCTCCAAAGCCAGGCAACAGAGAATACCGGGCAGTAGAACTCCAAGACGCAGCCACGCAGACCTCTGAGTCGTACCAAACGAGGGTAACGGTGAGGAGTGTAGGGACTCAAGCCAAGCCTCGAGGTAGAGGAAACAAGAGGAGGAACGCAAATAATAATAAAGAGAATACTGTTTGTCATAATTGCCACAAATGTTCTAAATGTGGAAGATGTTAAAATGTTGACGAGTTAAAATAAAAAGTTTAATGTAAACTGAGTCAAATCTTCTTAAGCAAATCCCACACATTAAAATAGGAAAGCGTCTTAATTAATCAGCGAGCGTAGATAATCAGCGAGCGACAAAGATAAAAGAAATTTTCCTAAAGAAAACGATATTAATTGCATTGCATTGTGCAAATTTGCGCATTAAAAGATAAGCTCTATTGTTTTCTTCCTGTATACGATTGGAAGAGATCATTTACAAAAATCGTAATGACTAAAATCAAATTCAGTGAAGAACCGACTACGAATAAATACTCATAAACATTTCTTATAGTCACAAAACTGGACAATATTGCTCTACTGTATTTCTCGACGTATCCCAGGCTTTTGACAAAGTTTGGCATGACGGTCTTTTGTACAAGATCAAGCTTAAACTTCCTACAAACTATTACAGCTTCTTCAAATCTTACTTCAACAGGAGGTTCATGTATGACAAATATGGTGATGCTACAACTGCTCTTCATAAAATTCATGCTGGTGGCCCTTAGGGTAGCGTACTGGGACCTATCTTGTATTTACTGCATACTGCGGACCTACTAACCTAACTATGGTGGGCACCTTTGCAGACGACACAGCTGTCCATGCAGTGCATGACGATCCAGTCATAGCCTCAAATATTCTACAAACAAGCCTGCATAAAATAGAGAAGTGACTCAGGACATGGCGAATAAAAGTAAACGAGAGCAAATCTATCCACATAACTTTCACCAACAGACAAAGAACATGGCCACCAATGACTCTCAATAGAGTTTAAATACCTCAAGATGATCAAGTCAAGTACTTGGGACTACATCTGGATATAAAACTGAACTGGAGAAAACACATATTTGCAAAACGTAAACAACTGGGCCTCCAATTGAAAAAAATGTATTGTTTATTGGACGTCCGTCAAACCTACTCTTAGAGAGTAAATTACTCCTTTATAAGTTAATACTAAAACCAATCTGGTCGTACGGTATACAGTTATAGGGAACAACAGTTCACTCCAATACCGAAATATTTACGCTTAGAACGGTATAACCCTGCCGCATCACTAACTGATATTAAAGTCCAGTGCGTCTATTCATGTAATTTTTAATGACAGTTTAGCTACCGTCATAACATAACGCCTTTTTACTATGTATAATATCTGGGTAATGAACGATAACGAGACTGTCGTTAAGAGTTACAGAATATTTTAATTTTAATTTGCAACTAGGAAAATATTCTTAAGATATTATACTGTAAAATATGCAAAAAATGTAAATTCGTTGAAAATCTCGCCAGATAGCAAAACGTGATGAGTGTGCAAAATCCTGTAGACTTGTAGAACTATTAATTTTTCCAATAACGGTTTCCTTTTAAGGCCACTTTCGTCTCATGAAGAAACTCTGCAAGACTCTTCTAAACCCTATCCTCTTTAGTATTTACACTAGAGATTTAAAAAAATATCTGCATTATAATACTTCTATTCTGCAATATGCCAACAATGTTGTCTCCGTGCACAAGCGTTTGGACAAAGCAATCCGAACTATAGAAATATCTCTGAAATAAATAAATCTTTTCTTCATGGAGCTAACAATCTCGATCTTACCGTCTAAATCTAATTGTGTGGTTTTTGTGTGGAAATGCTCCTTTACATTGCCGAAACTTTGAAATCAATGGCTAGCCTATTTTTATGTCTCTAAAATACCTAAAACTTTTAGGAATTATTCTTGATTTCCTGCATACAAGCCTGGCTAGGGCCTGGCTATTACAAATACTCTTGTTTCCACAATATAGGTACCTTCATTGAACGATAAATCTCGCCAACTCGGGTAACGTCGGTGAAAGCAGATTGACCCAAAATCCAAAGAAAAGCATCTCTCGCCAAAGCACCTAGGTAGCAGCGGCAAGAAAAAACAACAGTCACCTGAAGCAGTCGAGTTGCAATCATTTTTCTAATTTTTAATTGCTTTAAACGTAACATAAAAAACCAATCTTCAAAAATGCAGTCATTTTAAAAGCAAATGAATATAATGAAGAGATACAAAGTGTTAAAGAGAAACCAGTGGTACATACCATGGATTAAAAAAAAAATCAAAATAACTGGAGATGATTTAAACGCTAACTCCTACACCTAGACGCAGCTCAATCAATCCATGAGTAATTCCGATAACCACTATCGCGGCGGTAAAAGTATATATAATCGGCAAATCATATATTACCACAGCTTGGAATCACCTACTAGATACCTATTATTATCCAGTGTAAAAAAACAACTATGCGACACATGAATCGCACACGTCGTTTGATAAAGGTTTATGTGGAGAAGAAAAGGTCGCTACTTCGCCAGCGCAAGCTGCTGTGGACGCAGCAGCAAAAGTTGCGTTGGCAGCTGGAGCTTCTAAAAAATGACCCAGACGTGTCGCTACTGCTGGAGATGCAAAAAGATATACAGGAAGACCACAATCGTTTTGGAAACGAAATAAAGGCCCTGGAAGATCAGTGATCGCACTATTCCAGGTAAATCAATCTGCTGAAACCTACTATAATCGCCACAAAGCCGTCATTGAAGATAAATACATTGAATTATTTTTCAGTTGTACGTGGATTTATTAAAACTAGATTGAATACTTTTAAAAATAGTTTTAAAACTATTAGAAGTGGCTCTATTACCGATGGTGTATATAAGTTAAAGGTTCAAATAATGGAATACAAACATGAGAATTTTTACAATAAGGGTGACTATGTTGAGCTGAAAGAATACGTTAAGATTTTAAGTAATATTTTCAAAAAAATTTTTAAATTTATTAAATTTAATAATATACCCTCTTTTTTTAATAATATTATAAATGTATTTTACAGATGATATCTTTTACTTGGAAATACAAACAACTTCAGACATAAAATTAATAGAAGACCATAAACCGATATCATTTGCTCAATTATTATTGGGATCGAAGCCAATATTAAAAAGAACTCTCTCTGAAAGCAGTTCGGGATTGCCAAGTAAAATCACCCGTAATTAATTAAGTCTGAAATTCGGTAAGTTTAACAGATATTTTACTCTGTATTAAAACGAATTATATACTCCGTCCCACGAGAGACCATACTTGGTTCTGCGCATAGATGAGCAATAAGTGGGGGTAAAGTTTTCCTAGAGCGTGGCGTACCGTATACTATTCTATATTACTATTATTTCCGTATTATTTTTTTACCACAGTTTGGAATCACCTACTAAATACTATTATTATCCAGTGTAAAAAAACAACTATGCGACACATAAATCGCATACGTCGTTTGATAAAGGTTCGAAAAGGTCGCTACTTCGCCAGCGCGAGCTGCTGTGGACGCAGCAGCAAAAGTTGCGTTGGCAGCTGGAGCTTCTAAAAAATGACCCAGACGTGTCGCTACTGCTGGAGATGCAAAAAGATATACAGGAAGACCACAATCGTTTTGGAAACAAAATAAAGGCCCTGGAAGATCAGTGTTCGCACTATTCCAGGCAAATCAATCTGCTGCAGCCTACTATAATCGCCACAAAGCCGTCATTGCGGAGAGTTAATATCAGCAACATACATTATAACTTTTACTCAAATTGAGATTATAAAGTAATAATTATTTTTACTTTATATAATAATTATTTTACATTAAAATGGTGTGATTAATTTTCTACAGTTATTTCAGATAACGATGAAGAAACCGATAGAAACCGATGCTGAAAGATGGTAAAAAGGAAGGAACTGAAAAGAAAGGTAATTTTATTTGAGAATACTATTTGGATGTCTTAGAACTCTCTCGAATTTACATGTGAAAGCGACATTGAGAATTTGTTCAAAGAAATAAACGAGTAAACATAATTATTACTTAACATCTGTTTATTACAAAGACCCTTGTTTCCACCATATCCTTTCAATGAACGATAGCTCTCGCCATCCCGAGTAAAGTCGGTGAAAGCAGATTGGCAAAACCCAAAACCAAAAAAAGAGCATCTACGTCTCTTTCTAACTGACCCCCTTAGAAAGAGATGAAGAGTGAGTTAACCTAAGATTAAAGTTAACCGAAGTTGGTAGAAACGGGCATAAGAAGGATAACAATGCCAGCACAACAAAGTATATTTCTGACTCTGACAAGAGTACAAGAAAAACACAGCATTCATCACAATGCACATCAGAGACGATTGCTTCAACGCAATTAAAGACATTTTTACACGAGTCTAACCCTGGACATGTGACACAATCCACATCACCCAATAATATAATTCCCCTTATCCCCAAATTCCTTATCAACATACATCTTCTCAGACGATCGCAAATACTTCTTTTTCATACGCATCGCCATTCATATTTCATAATACATACTGTTATACATCACAGAATATACCATATCTAACACCATAAAATATATCACATAGTCCCCCAAGGGAAAATGACAGGTCGGATAAACTTTGAATCGACGTCGTTTAGACGCGTCTAAATGAGATTCTCCAAAATAAGAGGATAATCCTATATTATTTTGAAGTTATTTATTCATAATTGTTCTGTAACTTCAGAAGTCAATATCTCTTGATGAACAAAGCGTTTGCGAGTATAGTTTCAGAAGAAAATTTTGTTTGTTTTGAGGTCCTAAATTCTTATTTTAAGTTTGGCCATTTAACCCGGGAGCACCCTGTATACTGAAAAAGAACTTACTGCTACAAACGTTATTAGTAACGTTTTTATAAAAGAAAAAAAAACAGTTGATTTTCCAGCTGCAAACTTGGAGGTCGATGAAGAAATCGTTCCACCAAAACCGATAACTTTTGTGCATAATGACAAGGGGCTGGTACACGCACAGTACTTGAACAATTGTAATACACATGAGTTGCAATCATCTTTCTAATTATTTTGTAACCCACGATATTGTTTACGAAAGCTTCTTTGCTTACGACCACGATCGCAGCGTTACGATAGATGTAGACGCATCTTAATAATTCATACGATAATTGTCATGACGAACGTTACGATCGTCGTAATGAGCTTACGATCCATCGTAACGCTGCGATCGTGATCGTAAGCAAAGAAGCTGTCGTAAACAATATATCTATGTTAATATATCTAACTATAAACACACTTTTCTTCGCACGTCGAGAAGGCTGATATGTTAGGTTATACTGTTGTAACGCTAGACAAGTGTCACAATCTTCCGAGTTCAAGTTGAGTCAACTCATATCGTCGTAAGAAACTTAACATTACGATAAATGTAAACGCAGCCTCGCGCACCAACTAACGTACACGTCAGTCACGTCACTGCACATAAACATGCTGTCTCTTTCGTTGTCATGGAGACGCTCGAGACTGGCAATATCGCTCTCTCGCTCTCTCTCGCGAACGCGATTTATTTATCGACAAGCAAGAGCCATCTGCAGTCGAAAGTAGTGAAAGTAACGCTGGGGTATCCAGAGCCATCTGTTGGCGAACAGCCGAGTTAATATATATATATATATATATATATATATATATACTTTCAACATATATATATATATATAACTCGTCGCGTCGCGTATATAGAGCCACGGCTGTCTCGCTCCCAGCTCCCAATAAGGATACCGATGTGATGTTAAGATGTTGTCCACCACAGTCAAAACCAATGAGAGGAAGGACATAGGTGGGTAGGCTTAATATCAATATTACGCTAAGCTTCATTTTTCTGTAACAATCAAGAGACACGATAGTGTCTCGCGCCAAGTACGCGCGGAGCGAGACAGCCGTGGCTCTATATACGCAACGCGACGAGTTATATATATGTTGAGAGTACTCGAGATTTTGAGATCTCGATAACTAGTGAACGGATCGAGTTCTAACTAGGCTCAATGGAAAGCTTGGACCAAATTTATATAATAAAAGTATTTTTATTTTCCCCCTATGTGGCCTACGAAAAAATATATTGCGATGCAAAAGTCCAGACCTGAAAATTTTACATTGGGTGTTTACGATAATGGCTATCCGAGTAATTTCCACTAGGACCGAAATATATGATAAGCACAGCCATCTACTACCATCATGATTCGTGACAACTCAATGCTGTCCGGTATAGCCAAATCAACGGGCATCACGGGCGAGTTGCGAGTTGCGAGTTCCGTGAGTCTGTAGCAGGTAACCTAAAAAATAAGATATAAATTATTTGATTATTATAATTAAAAATAATCTGTTCTTAATGTATGGTAAGATTATTAACTTCATTAAAATTATAATTATGTAACACAATTATGTAACACAATATTTTTAAAGTATTGTCTGAAGTAATGCCAAAGAAATTATCTTATTTACAAACATTTTTTTTATTTATTTGTCTATCAAGTTTCTATCATAACGGTATTATTTCAAAATCTAATATAACGTTTTAATTAGACCAATTCTCAATAAATGTTATTAATGTTATTTTATTTAAACTTACTTATAAACATAAGCAGTCATGAAAGAACAGATTTTGGCTTCTGCTGTCAATTTCATATCATACTTTGTTGAATTCTGTTAGATTTTTATTGGTTCCGATTGCTTAGATTTCTATTTTTGTAGCAGTAAAATCTACATATAATATACATTTTAAAAAATCTGATTTTTACAGGTCTGCTTTGTTGAGAAATGGCTACAGATAAATTAAGTTCAGTGAGAGAAGTGAATGATGTTGGTATGTACATGATTATTTAATAAAGATAATTATATAAGTCAATTATTATAATTTGTTAGTAATTAATTTTTGTAATTACAGTGAATTACAGAGTTCAGTGGACTAATAATATGGTAAAACTGCTGCTAGCAGAAATAACCACGTATACAGAATCTTCTACTATTCCATTAAATAAGCAAGCTTGGAAAACTATTGCTGCAGTTATTAACACTCATGGTTATAATTTGACAGCGGAAAACTGTTGTATCAAATGGACTGGTATGAAAAAAAGATATAAAACGTTAAAAGATGCAAATAATCGTACTGGCGCAGCAAAAGAAACTTGGGAATATTTTGATATTATTGATGATATGTTAAGAAAAAACCCAGAAATTACACCTTTGTCCGTAGCATCAAGTACACGCGGTTTTAGAGTAAATGTAAATACATCTGAAAGCATAGATTTGAGTACTGAACACACTGAAGAAAATAAAGAGAATGAAGAGAATGAAGAAAATTTAGAAGCATCCAATATTTTAAAGAACCGACCGATAAGAAGAAGAAAGCCTAAAAAACCTACCTGGATTGCAGAATTAGTAGAACAAAAAGCGAAACATCACCAAGAAAATTATGACCAAAGAGAACGTTTCTTATCTTTACTAGAAAAGCATTTTAAAAAAGTAGACGAAAATAAAGTCGAAAAAAATAAAAAAGTAGAAGAAAATAAGAAAGTATAAAAAATATTTCAAAAATACAAATTAAGTTTACTAAGCAATATTAACGTAAGAAAATCTAAAAAGCTCGTTATATTTCAAATATTAATAAAAAATAATTTTTTTTCTATTACATTAAGTATAATATTAAAATCACATGTACAAAAGTACAAAATAATATGTGATAATCTTATTTTAATATTGTTATAATTATTGTTTATTTTTTTATATATAACCAAATGTTCCTAATTTTCTGTAATAATTATAAATGTTTATGTTGTAGTGAACAAAATAAGTTTAGTTATTCATTACTCAAAAGTTCCTATTTAGATGTGTGCATTATGAAGATATATACCTATTACAAATATATATAATGTTCTGATTTTATTTTAAAGTTATATGTAATAAATTTATTAAATGTGATCATTGTGTTTCTGATTTATATAGATATACCATTTGCCTTATTCCTTTCTTTTAATTACATAAAAAATTTGGACTTGTTAAGAAATAGATCATTATAGTATTAAAGTTTTATTTACGTAAATATTGTTTTATGATTATTTTAGTTATTTCGAACAATTAATTATAATTATTATTATATTACAAATTAACCTTTTTGCTACGAGTGTATATATATATATATAGGTATAAAAAGACATGAAAAAAAAAAATATTTTCAAAAAATAAAAATATACTAAAAAATTTGAGAAATCTAACTAAGATATGCATGTAATTCAAAATTATATAATTACATATTTTATTACAAAAATTTACAATAACTGAGAAATAAGATCTCTTTTTTCTGTTCCGTTTATAAATGCATCTTCGTTATTAATTTCCATTTCTATTGGATCAAATGCCATAGGTTCATCTTCATTTTCTACACATATGTTATGTAAGATACAACAAGCAATAATAATTAAGGGTATCATTTCCGTATTGTACATATAAACATATCGTAATTTTCTAAATCGTCCTTTTAACATTCCAAAGGCACGTTCAATAACTACACGTGTTTTTGACAATTTTGTGTTAAAGTTTCTTTGTAGACGGTTTAAATGACCATTAAGAACAGATTATTTTTAATTATAATAATCAAATAATTTTAATCTTATTTTTTAGGTTACCTGCTACAGACTCACGGAACTCGCAACTCGCAACTCGCCCGTGATGCCCGTTGATTTGGCTATACCGGACAGCATTGAGTTGTCACGAATCATGATGGTAGTAGATGGCTGTGCTTATCATATATTTCGGTCCTAGTGGAAATTACTCGGATAGCCATTATCGTAAACACCCATTAAGAAACGTACTTCTCCGTTTGCTAGTCTCGCCACGGCGCGCGGCGGCACCACCGTCGTGTAACTTTCACCTCCTTGACGTTTGCGGCGCTATTTTAGAGCAACAAAGTGTCGCTAGCGGTGCACTTGGTGTACTGCGTGCAGTCGCGCTGCTGGCGCCCTGCGGCCCGGCGGTAGAGCAACAAAGTGTCGCCAGCGGTGCACTTGGTGTACTGAGTGCAGTCGCATTGCCGGCGCCCCGCGACCACCGCGACCCGCGACCACCGCGACCCGGCGGTGTGTGACGTGACAGTGCGGAGCGAGATAACCTACCTACGCGGCTGGATCGACTCGGGTTTTGCGCGATTCGGGAGTGTGTGTGTAGTGAAAAACGTTCAAGTCCGGCTCGCCGAGCCGGACTCGCGAGTTAAACTCGTACAAAAATAATGGGCCGCTTTAGACGTCCGCGTCGTCGAGAAATATTCCGTCCGTGTCAAGGTTATGATGCTTATCTGTAACGTCGGAAAATTGAGATACATATATTGTTTACGACAGCTTCTTTGCTTACGATCACGATCGCAGCACGATGGATCGTAAGCTCATTACGACGATCGTAACGTTCGTCGTGACAGTTATCGTATGAATTATTAAGGTGCGTCTACATCTATCGTAACGCTGCGATCGTGGTCATAAGCAAAGAAGCTTTCGTAAACAATAGGTTTGTTCGTTTTCGCTGCACGAGAACTGCACTAAAACTGAACGGAACTGAACTGAACCTGAACTGAACTGAACTGGATAGGGCAGTACAGTACTAGTTCACATCAGTGCAAAAGTACAATAAAGAATAAAAAAACGCCAGAGCGCAGTAAACAACATGGCGCATAACCGGCGTAACTTAGCATTATTGGATTCCTCGGAAGACGAAGAAGATTTTATTATAATGCCACCGTTACAACCGATTATAGATGCAGACGATGATTGTAATATATGACTAAATATACAAAATTTATTGTTATTAATTTATATTATTACATAAATCTCAGGACAATCTAACCTAACTGTAACCTGTATTATCTGTTTGTAGATCAAGATATGTTACAATTATTACATCCAATTCTGGGGATGATGCAGAGAATACACCATATTAAAATATATAATTATATAGAAAATATTGTTAATAATTATAACAATATTGACTTTATAATGCATTTTCGTCTTTCAAGACAGGTAGCATATGGTCTGATAGATCAATTCAGTGTATCGGATATTTTTACTTCCATGGAAAGTATGTATTATTATAACAATTTATATTATTTTTAATTTTTGTTTGTAAAAAAATGTAGAAATTTTATTCTATAAAACATAAAAAAATAGAAAGAAAAATTTTACTTTCATAATAAAATGTTTTTTATTTTTAAATTTAATGTTATATAAAATATCCATAACTTCTCGTATGTATTATATTTCAGATCTTACAGGACGTTTGAAAATAACGGCCGAGAAACATATCTTATGTTTCTTGTGGTTCGTAGGTCATCAAAGTGCGTCATACAGAGACGTAGCAGACAGATTTGGAATTACAATTAGCACTTTATTTCAAATTATTAGTAGAGTCTCTGAATAGATGTTACGAGACGGGCTCGGCGTCCGACAAGCCAAATTTCGGGACTATTCGGAAGTGTGTGTGTGGTGAAAAACGTTTGAGTCCGGCTCGCGAATCAAACTCGTACATGTTATGGGCCGCTTTAGACGTCCGCATCGTCGAGAAATATTCCGTCCGCGTCGTCGCGTCCGAACACTCCGAACGAAGTGCAGTGCTGGAGTGACAGAGTTCGCGCCTTGCGGATGGCTGGTTCCTGGGATACACCCTGTGCGAGGGTCGCGAGGTTTTATCTATCGTACGTATTGCTCTTTTTCGCGGTCACGCTCGCGTTCCCCGCTCGCGTTCTCTCTCTCTCTCTCTCTCTCTCTCTTTTTCTCTAATAATGACTATCAAATATATCTGACAAAATTAAATCTAAATATTTTTTGTATTATAACACAAAAATTATATCTGACAGTGACATCCTTAATTAAAAGTGCAGTGTAGTTTGTATTATAAATTATTAATTGCCTTATTTTGTTAACAAACTTTACTATACATATATTATCTACTATGACATTCTGCCAATAGCATCGTACATGCCAAATTCTGTATCAAATCTGTTTTTCTTTCGACAAAATTTATTTATAGCAAACACTGCATAATGTGCTCTCGACAAATTTGACTTTGCCTTATATATTCATATTTTGTGTCATAATTTTTTTAATGATTTATAAATTTATACAAACTACACTGCACATTTAAGGATGTCAAACTCTCAGATATAATTCTTGTAAGTTATAATACAAAAAATATTTACATTTGATTTTATCAGACATAAATGTCGATGTCGATAGACATTATGGCGTTTGATGTATCTATAACAAAAATGGGTGATATCCGTACAAAATTACCTTTGTATTACACGTGCATGGAAAGTAGCACTTTTCGTGTGTGTTTTCTGTGCGGAAAGTAACGATTTGCCAACATCTACCTACAAAATATTCCACACGTCATATCCAAAGTCATTTCCTACGGGAAAACCGTGCGTAAAGACTTATTCCTCACGGGTTCAAGCCATTCCCTAACGGGTATCAACGCCATCTCGCAGCGCACACAGAAAACAACTACCGAAAATACCGCCACTTCGCCTCTTCCCAACACACACCTAACCTAACAGCTACTCATATGTCACTCTACTGTACAGTCGCGGTCAGAGTAGTTGCAACACTTAAAACACTAAACTTATTTTTAAAAAACTATAACTATAACTTATAACTATAACTTATTTTTCTAACTTTATTTAAAAAAAAAAGTGTCGCAACTACTCTGACCGCGACCATACATACTTGTACGCGCAACTCACATAATAAAGGCAATAAAGCAATTATAAAGTAAAAAAAATGGATCATATCATCCCAGAAACCGATAGTGACAACGAACTCACGCCTCCAGAAATAGTAGAAAGTGCCAAAACCGTAGTGCAAAATTTATTGCCACCAAAATCAAAGGAAAAATATATGATAACTTACAACAAATTTATGCAGTGGAAAGCTAAAAAAAAACTAAATCTATGTCTGAACATACACTATTGGCATATTTCAAGGAGCTGTCAAAATCTCATAAGCCATCTACTATGTGGGCAACTTACTCAATGCTGAAAGCCACCATCAAAATCAACAATGATATTGACATCTATAAATATAACACACTCATTGCGTTTCTTAAAAGACAGGCTAAAGGATTTGAATCAAAAAAATCAAACATTTTGACACCAGAGCAAATTAAAAAATTTATAGATGAAGCTCCCGATAACACATACTTAGCTACAAAGGTAAATATCAAATATAAAATAAAAATAAATTATTGCATAATAACTCAATCATTAAATATAATTAGAAATATACAAATAAATAATAAAAACTTTACACATTATATACACGCATACTCAACTTTATACATTACTTACATGTATATACTTAACTATTTACAGCTAGCTACCATCTTTGGAATATGTGGCGCATGTAGAAGAGAGGAACTGACTAAAATAAATATCCAAGATATTGAAGACAAGCAATCTATATTGCTAATTAAAATTCCAATAACAAAAAATAATAAACCCAGAAGCTTTGTAGTCACCGAAGAATTCTACAGTGTATATAAAAAATATATATCTCTCAGGCCAAAGAACATTCAAACTTCAAGATTCTTCTTGAATTACCAAAAGGGAAAATGCACCCACCAACCAATAGGAATAAATAAATTTGGCAGGATGCCATCCATCATCGCAAAGTATCTCAACCTATCAGATCCTGATTCTTACACTGGTCACACCTTTCGTCGCACTTCTGCCACGCTCTTAGCAGACTCTGGAGCAGATATCTTAACACTAAAACGCTACGGTGGATGGAAATCCAACACAGTAGCGGAAGGATACATAGAAGACTCCTTCAACAACAAAAGGAAGATTTGTAATCAAATCACAAGCACAATAGTAAATAACAATTCTGTAAACCTACAAACATCAGAAACAAGTATCGACAAGCCATCAACATCTACAATGTGCAATAACAACAAAGAAAACCAAGAAATAAACTTTAAAACTAACAACAGTCAACTAAATATCAACAAATTAAATGAAACATTGTCAACATGTAAAGCCAAAAATATTACAATAAATATAAACAGCTATGCTAATCTGACAATTAAAATACCACCAAATAACGAATAATTTTTCAATCTTATTCTTTTATTTTTTCATTCTTTTATTATCGATGTACGATCTCAATGTTAATTGTGGCAGATTAGTATCACCACAATATTCTTAATTAATATAATTACATTTTCTTATTCATAAGTATTATTTATCAACTAGATTTAATACATGCGTTTTTTCAGTGCAATAAAATTCATTTAATAGTCTATTTTTTATTTCTACTTCTAAAAATGCATATATTAAAAACAATGGCATTTTTTATAACATGTGTGATTGTAAAATGTTATTATTTTTAGTTTATAATTTCACACAGATAATTTATAATTTCTACAAGTATTCAATAAATTGTTTTTATTTAATACGATAACTATAATAAACGTTGCTTTTATCATAGGCTTTTATCAACAGATCTGTGATTGTAAAATGTTACTATTTTTAGTTTATAATTTCAGACGGATAATCTATAATTTCTATAAGTATTCAATAAATTGTTTTATTTAATACGATAACTATAATAAAC
This sequence comes from Harpagoxenus sublaevis, assembly GCA_030770355.1. Lineage (NCBI taxonomy): Eukaryota > Metazoa > Arthropoda > Insecta > Hymenoptera > Formicidae > Harpagoxenus > Harpagoxenus sublaevis. The sequence continues at coordinate 24,733 of JASTWR010001487.1, forward strand.
GTTGCTTTTATCATAGGCGGGGGGGAGGGGCGGAGCCCCTCCCCCCCGCGCCCCCCTCCCCGCCTGCGCCCAGACTCGGGGGGGCTTCGCCCCCCCTCGTCCCCCGCAAGTCCTTCGCGTATCACTCACTCGTGCGGGTAAACGCACTCGCCTTCGGCTCGTGCGACTACCCGCACTCGTGTAATATACGCACCCCTTAACCCCCATCCCTACATGCACTTGTAATACAAAATAGTATGTGTTACACGTACGGAAGTTGGCTATTGGTCATGAGCGCGGGGAGGCGCACTCGCCTTCGGCTCGTGCGCCTACCCGCGCTCGTGACCGATAGCCAACTTTCCGCACTTGTAACACAATATACTATTTACAAAAAGGTAAAAAAAAGACGCCAAGCACGCGTGGTGTATCTTGAAAAAATCGAAGTAGTTATCTTTGTACCTCGAAAAAATCCAAGTAATATCTTTACCTTAAAAAAACCAAAGTAATATATTTACCTTGAAAAAATGAAAGTAATATATTTATTACAAAAAAAAGAAATGATATCTTTAAATTATGCGCCAATTAAATATATCTATATTATATCCAAAAATAACTATTGTTCTTTTAAAAATTGTATTCCCATTAAAGTGAAAAAATTAATATAAAATGTGAAAAATTTTAGTGAAAAAAACTTGGCGCTGCTAAACATAATAATATATATTAATGAAACAATTTCTATAAATGAAAAAAGTACTTTAAATTAATGTGTGAAAGTCTCTACATTCACATTGTAATTATTAATTTAATATTTTAAATTAGTTATTTATTGCTTTCAAATATTTTAAAATTTGGCAGCGCCAAGTTTTTTTCACTAAAATTTTTCACATTTTATATTAATTTTTTCACTTTAATGGGAATACATTTTTTAAAAGAACAATAGTTATTTTTGGATATAATATAGATATATTTAATTGGCGCATAATTTAAAGATATCATTTCTTTTTTTTGTAATAAATATATTACTTTGATTTTTTCAAGGTAAATATATTACTTTGGTTTTTTTAAGGTAAAGATATTACTTGGATTTTTTCGAGGTACAAAGATAACTACTTCGATTTTTTCAAGATACACCACGCGTGCTTGGCGTCTTTTTTTTACCTTTTTGTAAAAGGTAATTTTGTACGGTATATACTTACTTATGTGTCATAAATTTTTTCTCCCTTTTTTTTTCCGAGATAAATGAAATACTGACTACAATATCTATCGAACAAGCAGATAAAACAATTAAATATTACGTATTTAATCATTATTATACTGATGACAAATTCCTAAAACAACTACCAGCTAGATATACTACAAACATTGAAACAGAAATAAAGACTTTTATAAAAGATAAATTACCTAATAATATAAATAATGAATCTGACTTTAACGAAAATATTTTTGTTTCAACAACAAAATTCTTTTTTCAGTGTACGTTATGGATTTCCTACATCAAGGTGCTTTAAAAAAGAATAGGACTTTCTCTTTTAATAATCTTTTGTCGAGAGTTTGAGTTTCTTATATAAATGTCAACTGGCATTTCACTGCATATGACTGATTTCGACTTATTTCAATTTTGTTTAGATAATAAGAATACTATTGCAATAAACAATTTTCTCTCTAATATTTATTACACACACGCCCCCAACACACACATATAACTTAAATACTTGTTTACAAGCGCGTTACTTATAAAAGCGGATCGAACTTGAAAAAACGAACAACGCAATTTTTTACACAACTCGAAAACTTCAAGAAAACTATATTAACTATATAGCAAATCGATGATTGAAACACATTTGGAACTTTCTTTTTGAAGTTCTAATTGTTATGCGAAGCAAATAATTTCTTGATGTTACGATGACTAATGCAAACAATTTCTTTCTTAGTAAATGCCTATTACTAACGCAATACTATATGATCGAGTGGCGTGCGGACAAAGCCTTGCCACTTAGTCCTTTCAATTTTCTAAATTACATTCTAATATTCTAATAATACTCTAATTCTTAACAAAAATGTTTTGAGATTACAGGTCGAATAAGTTCTCTTCTCTTTGTTTCGAAGACAATATAATTGTTAGTGTGTTCAAAACGAGATAAGAATTTCATAAAAAATAAAATGACGGTTTCTTTATTAGATGCAAAAAAAAATAAAATTCTTGAATAAAATTTTATTAGATATATTTTTTATTATTTTCAAAAATAATTGCAAATTTCTCTCGTTTTGACCATTACCATTCGCCTCGTCAGTTGTTCTGACAAAATCACGATATACATTATGATGTGCCAAACTTCCGCTCCTAAACAACTGTGCTATTGTGCGGTTATATATATAAATTAATTGCAAGAGATATCGCGCGTGTAACCGCGTGGTCGTAACTTAGCAATTAATGTGAATAAAGTAAGTAAATATAAATACAAAACGATATAAAACGATGAGTAAAGCGGTGCTTGTTTTACATCGGGCGCAGTCACTCGTATCTGCAGAACAGGGAAACAGCAGGATAATTTTATGCTTCTCGGGTCATGCAAATTGGAAGTCATTCTTCATTGAACCGTTCACGCAGTAATCATGCAGACTTGGACATTATCTGGGAGATGCTCTTATAATTCGATCGGGCGAGTAGCTTCTTTGTCGGAGAAGTGGCGTTATTCCGGGTGAAGCATAAGCTGTCAATGGAAGGAGACCACTGATTTTCAACCGTTGGTAGTTCACGGCATAAACTCCTAAAGATATTCCTGCAGCCATCGGTGCCAGAAATGCATGGGTTGCTGATGATACCAGCGGTCGAGATGACTTTCTGACGATTTAACTAATAATAATTGAAACCTGATATTGAGTAAGTACAATGCAGATTAAAAATGCCTTGGCGTCAAAGATGCCAGATCATTCGAATCGTTCAAAAGGGAGGCAATAGCTTCAATCGAGTAAATCGAAGCGAGCCTGCATCTGTGTCAAGAAAGTCGTTATTTCTTCGTACCCATATAAATGTTGTCTCTCCAATTACAATTCTTGCCGCAAATGGTGCTGAATGATTTGACCGCTGCTTCCCATAAGCCTCCGAAGTGTAGTGCAGCTGGATTAAAGCGCCAACGCACTCGATCGTTACTTGGCACAGACCTCTACACAACACAAAGCGGCATAATGCTGCTAGGAAAACCTTCGCCGTGTTGTTAAATATGACTTCCAAGCCGATGGCCCTGATATTCAGGCATACAAAAATAGTAATGAAGGTCTTGTATGCTTCGTATCCTCTTCGCTTAATGTACGGAGTCGGCTCGGCAGAGTCCCGCATGCAGAACGGATCTGAATAGAATTACTCTTGGTTCAAAGAAGTTGCTCATAGTCGGCTGGAGTGAGGATATTCGTCATCGTATAAGCATCAATCGATATACCTGCATCTTGATCATTGACCTTCTGTGTAGTTCAATATTTCTGGTGGATAAGATGGAGTGTAAGTTGTAATCCTTCATGTAATGTTCTGCTGTGACAGGCATCATCAGCTTCGTGATGTGTGACAAAGATGACAAGACAATAGGATGTCTTGCCAAAACTGTAAAGCAAATAACGATCTGTAGCGAGCAGACATCGTGCATCCAAGAACGCATTCCTCAATTTGACCAGTGTAGATACTCCATCCAGGTAGCGTCTAGTGCCTCCAGATGACAGCTCATTCTGTCTCGTAGAAGATGACGTGTGCAACGCTCGCCCAAGTGGTCTCATCCTCCTGCTTCAATTCTTGCGTGTTAATGTGAGTATTGAGTGCAGTGCCGGCGATGTTGTTGCGCGTGTGTGTTGAATGTATACGTCTCAACCAACACCAAGCCGTAATTTATGCAAGCTGCAACTATTGACGTAAAATGAAGAATCGCAACGCGACTCTTCTGAATAGATGACTATAACCGTTTGTACGATCTTCCGCTACTCTGGTAGTGCGCTGAGTAGCGATGATTATCGGACAGGCATCATAAGTTCATTGATGTGTGACAGAGATGACAATACGACAGAATGTCTTGTCAAAACTGTGAAGCAAATGACAATTTGTAGCAAGCAGACAACGTGCATCCAAGAACGCATTCCTCAATTTGACCAGTGTACTCCGTCCAAGTAGCGTCTAATGCCTCCGGATGACAGCTCATTCTGTCTCGTAGAACGTGACGTGTGCAATGCTCGCCCAAGTGGTCTCATCCTCCTGCTTCAATTCTTGCGTGTTAATGTGAGTATTGGGTGCAGTTCCGGCGATGTGGTTGTGCGTGTGTTTAATGTATACATCTCAACCAACACCAATCCGTAATCTATGCAAGCTGCAACTATTGACGTAAAATGAAGAATCACAATGCGACTCCTCTGAGTAGATGACTATAACCATTTGCACGATCTTCCGCTACTCTCGCAGTTTGCTGAGTAGCAATGGCTATCGGACAGGACAAATTTCAGAGAGAACCAAGCTAAAAATGGCAAGGTGCAACCGCAGAAGTAATCTCTTATTCTCATAATGCTCAAAGAGAATAGATAACATCCGATCGAAATTATCTGTGTAGTGAGATTACGTATCAAATGTGTGTATTCAGTTTTTCTTTCAGGATTATCTTCAGATGATGCAACTTCTCGACGTTGAAGATTGTCTTCCAACGATAAAATCAAAGAGATCTCGAAGTGAAGGTCATTTTCCGGAAAACTGTTGCAACTGGATACGCGGGAAAGTCATCTAAAGAGCGTGCAGGAGTCATGATTCGTGTAACAAATCTTCGGATCATCGTACATCGCTGACAATGTCGAGAAATTTGCTCTTCTGCAGAAGGTGTTTCTTCCACTAAACTCGCTTAATCGATCTTAAGGTAATTACGCCTGATAAGAGCATCCCAAAATTTATTAAATCCTATGCTTTCTATCGAGATTTTATTATGTCCACTGATATATTTGACGTACCTAACTTTTTCAAGTTTTCGTAAGCCCGCAAAATACAATTCTGAAGATTGCATTGAAATCGGACAATTTTCTTTCATATTTGTTGTTTCGCAGTTCACTAATTCTTAAGAAGCACGAAAGAGTTGGTAACGTTACTATGACCAACGTATTTACGAAATGCTGAGAGGAGAGATCCAAAGGATCAAGAGCGCATTTACTATAAAATCGGAACGGACTTCGAAAAATGAACAACGCAATTCTTTACACTTGAATATGGTTTAAGTAACATACATTTCAATTCAAAAATTATATTTTATAATTGTATAATATGTATGTTTATATACACTAAATCGTTGATTAAAACGCATTTCAACTTTTCAATTACCAAGGGGAACGAGCCGTTCGCCCCATAAATAATTTTTTTAGAATAATTCTATCGTTATTATAATTATAGTTTTAAAAATATTCTGTATCAACATAAATAACAATAATTGACATTGCACGAGACATTTTTTAGGGTCAACCGCTCGCTCCTCTTGGTAACTTATGTGTAGGACATTAGCACGGTAATCGCGCGCGCGAAAGGTTAAACTAAAGTTCTTTTCGGGAACGTCCCGTCAAAACGCCCTTTGATCCCCATAGGGGCAATAAAGTATTCCTTAACTAACTAACTGACTAAAGTTCTTTTTAAAGTTTTAATTTTTACGTAGGGTGCAGAACGGAGCAAATAATTTTTTGCTCTTGTGACAATTAAAGCGAATGACCTCTTTTGAAGTGCCAAAGCTATTTAACAATTTATCCTCCTAATTTTCTACATTCTACCTCTTAACAAAGATGTTTTTTACATAGGTCACAAATCGAACGAGTAACAATAAGTCTTTACTTCGAAAAAGAGATAATTGTTCAAACCGAGAGATAAAAGCTCCAATAATAATAATTCCTTTGTATCAAATACAAAAAAAAATAAGATTTTCAAATATTCTTAAAAATAATTTCAGTTTTCTGTCGTTTTGAACAATACCTAAAAATAGATATGCTAAATTAAAGGTGTAATGATACAATATTTCACCAGTTATAAAAACATTATAGCTCCTTGCAGTTCTGTGTCAAGCTGAATCTGACAAAATGTTTTACGGTTTTTTATATGTATAATTCTTCAAGCATTTAAGTCAATTATAATCAGCACACAAAGTGTATTTTTAAAATTTTTATAAATGTATTCAAATAATTAAAAAATTCTTTAACTCATGTCAGATCCGTCAATTAGATAAAGTCAAGGATAAATATTTGATCTTTGAATATATAAAAAAAATAATTTGAACTGCAAAGATTTAAAATCTTTTCAACTTACAATTAGATTAAACCTTGATCTCAACATGAGATGTGTGTGTGTATATATATATATATATATATATATATATATATATATATATGTTGCACATTTTTAATTTTTTATAATTATTTATACCTAATTCTTTGACCTTCCTGCTACTTGGAATACATAAATGACAGTTAGCATTTAAGAATAAGTAAAGTTTTACGAAATAATATAATCTTTATTAAAAAAAAAAAGATTGTGTTTCTTCTTAAAGAGTTTTGATGTAGGATATTCATCCCGTAAATCTCCGCAACGGTGATACATTTTTTCTTGTCACGTTACTAACATCAAGCAAAAATTGTGAAACTGTATTTATCAAGAGACACGGTAGTGTCTCGTGCCAAGTGTACGCATCAGTGACGCACTTAGAATCTCCTAAAACAATGGCGCGCCAGAAAAAAAAATGACGATGGAGCAACTCCGAGAGGAAGCCGAGAGTTACCAGTTACACATTCCGTCAGACAAGAAAAAATTGATAGATACAATTTTGGCTCATTTAGAGGCCTACGGCCCGTTAAGGGAAATGTTACAGACGTCAAGTAAAATCCCCCAACTCCTGCAAATAGATACGCTGGATTGTGACAAAACGTCTGAAGCAATGGACGAAGTATTGGGGATGCCGTCTCGTCAGCCACAAAGTCAGTCGCTCACATTGGAGCGTCTTAGAAACCGTGAATCTTTGCTTGCAACAGCAGCAACAGATAATTCGGCAAATTCGGAACATTGCACAGAGGAGAGAAACTAATTTCCGACTCGCCTTCGAGAAGAAATGAGTCGCCATCAGTAGAACTGATTAGCAATCCGTCACCTCAGCAAGAAATCAAAATAAATGAGATAGTCCGTGACGTCGACGTTTAATTAAAGCAAATTTATTTATTTTTTCAATTGAACGGCATCTCTTTCCGTGTAAGGAATTAGTTCTACGTTTGTTTCCTCGCGTTGTTATCTTCACTTATACAATTTTTGCAAAGTATTTCCGTACACTTCGTAAAATCCTGTTTAAAAAACACTTCGCAGAAAGTGTTTTCTACAAAAATTTTTTATTATTGCCTACAATGTAAATAAAAAATTAAATTTAGCCAAATACTTGTCCACGCTATCGAATAAAGTTTCCTATAATAGTTTTTTGCATGTTTGTCGTCCCAGTTTTACTGTGGTGCGAAGTTCGCAACCTATTAGTATCTTTGGTGAATAAGACTTTGTCAGAAATGCAAAATGAAATTCTACCCCAACAAGTCGCTGCTCAGGAAATCCTAACGCAGAATTGCGTCTTAAAGGTCAACAACAACCTCAACACCAGAAGAAACAACAAAAGCGACAGGGAGGCAAACCTAAAATGGTACTTCCTCGTACGCTAAACAAGCCAACAAACCTACCAACTCCACAACAATTGGAGAACGTGGTACTCACAGCAGACGACCCAGCGAAGAACACACTCTTCAACTATGGTCAAAACATACGAGAGACCAACGTGTGGGAGAGTCACGCATGTTTGTCGTGAGATGACGAGCATACCGAATCTTTCAAACTCTCAAAGGAAAATCATAAAACAGTCAAGAATGACTGAATTGATTGTAGTATGTCTACCCAGACAACTTGAAAAAAAATATGAGTGTAGATTAGACCTACTGAGGATACCACTTAAAAAAAATGCGCCGTGCTATCTACCGCAAGGTGATGTGAAAATGATAGTACATTTTCTTATTTCGCGCGCGCAAAAACCAAAATAAAAGTGAGACAGAATAATTCAGCGCGCGGGTCAAAGTTCTTGTAAAAAAATTAATGAACAAATTGATTATCCAAATAATGGATAATCAATAGTTCTGACTGATTATCGCATATATAAACAATTTAAATACATATAACACGCATGTAGTTATATGGTTTTCCCAATTGAAAAGAAGAATTAATTATTCATGCAGCCGTAGAGGTAAAAACAGAACGCCTTAGCTATCAGGTGACAATACTGACAATATGTCTAATCCTTTGCAGGGCAAACAAACAAATAAAAAAAAAACATCAAGAAACCTCTACACGGTTCCTAACGACATCATCAGATAAAGCATCCTGAAAATGCCCAACAACTCGTACAAAAGTAACAGGCAAAAATATTATAAATATTCAGGACGACAAAATTGAACTTAGAAATATTCTTAATAATGCCTGTTTCTACCAATGTCGGTTAAGATTAACATTAGATTAACTCACACTTCGTCTCTTTCTAACTGACCCCCTTAGAAAGAGATGAAGAGTGAGTTAACCTAAGATTAAAGTTAACCGAAGTTGGTAGAAACGGGCATAAGAAGGATAACAATGCCAGCACAACAGAATATATTTCTGACTCTGACAAGAGTACAAGTAAAACACAGCATTCATCACAATGCACATCAAATAAGATTGCCTCAACGCAATTAAAAACATCTTTACACGAGTCCAACCCTGGACATGTGACACAATCCACATCACCCAATAATATAATTCCCCTTATCCCCAAATTTCTTATCAACATACATCTTCTCAGACAATCGCAAATACTTCTTTTTCATACGAGAGAGAGAGTACATATATGGGCGTTATTAAAAAACTATATCTTTTTCCACTAATTAATAAAAATTTCTTATTATTTAACAATAAATCGTCTATTAAAATATATTGCAGGTTGTTAAATGCAACACATTTTCAAGCAATCGGGCCCGAAAAGTGTTTCTTTGTTGGGATGAGCCAGAATTTAAGAGCACTTTTAATATTTCCATAAAACATGATAAAAATTTCACAGCTTTGTCGAATATGCCGATACGAGATACAGAGCATACGGAAGATAACATCACGTGGACACATTTTCGCACTACTCCTATGATGTCCACGTATCTTTTAGCAGTTGCGATGACCAATTTCCCTCCCATCATATCGAAGCGAACATTTCAGAACATTAAATGATGTGGTACAGGCCACATTCAACACAATATACAAAACTTGTGCTGCATGTTTCTAAAGATATTACATCGCATTTAAGAACTACTTGGGAGAGCTTCAAAGAAATCTCAAAAATAGATTATGTCGTCAGAATTTAAGAGTACTTTTAATATTTCCATATATCATAAAAATTTCTCGGTTTTGTTAAATTGCATCTCGTAACAAGAACTTGACAATAATTTATGTATTATATCTATATAAATGGCTTTTAGAGAAATGAGAATTATCTATATGCATGAATATTACAAAGGAAACAGTGGTTCGAAACGTGGAAGAAAGCTTTTAGTCAACGATGGACGCAGGTATGATGATAATTAATGTAAAAAACAACATTTTTACACAACACTAATGAATAATTTGTCAGCATAATTAAGAATTAAGAGATTAAATTAAATTAAAATAACTGAAATTAAATTGTCAAATGTCTGCTTGCAGGTAAAAGGGGGGCAGCGTTGAACAGAGGTGAAAAAAGAATACTTACTGGGAATACCTGGACGACCAAGAGGAACAAATGCTGAGGAAGACCAGGGAATATTAAATATTATTCAAGAATCTGGCTTCCATTCGTCGTGACAAATTAGAATAAATGTCGATCTAACGTGCTCAAATCGTACTGTGCGGCGCCGTTTACACAATGCCGGTTATCATCACCGGATTCCCGCACAAAGAGAAGTATTGTCTCATCTGCACAAGGAGCAACGGCTGGCTTTCGCGTTGGAACACTTGGGATGGGAGGAAGAATGAATGCATACCATCTTCTCAGATGAGAAGGTATTTTCAACTGACGAGTCTGGTAGAGTGACATTGTGGAGAACGAGAGGAACGAGGTATGCAGAGAAAAATGTTCGTTTTCGTGCACGAAGTGGACGCATCACATTAAGTTTTTGGGGAAGCCAAATAACCTGATTTGAATGTTATCGAACATGTTTGGGGCATTATGGTGCAAGAGTGGGACCCTCGAATTCCACGAACACGAGAGGCTCTTGCACAATATGTTGTGGAAAAATGGGAGGGTCTCCGCGCAAGGCCACCTAAATTTTTTGAAAATTTAGTACGGTCAATGCCCCGAAGAATGAATTGTGTAATTGACAGTAATGGAAGCGTCACGCGATATTGAATGACGCCTCCATTACTCTCTATGAATGCATGGTAATGTATGAATGTTGCATGACTGCAAAGTGGACAATTCTCGATGAGTGATTGAATTAATTATATTACAGTAACAGTTATATGATTTGTAAATATAATTGTTATTGCAATATTGAGAACGACAAAATTGAACTTAGAAGTATTCTTAATAAAGAGGGTAACAATGCCTCCTCCCCCCACACACAAGCACAGAGTGCACACAGTACACAGTGTACACAGTATATTTCTGACTCTGACGAGAGTAGGTACAAGTAAAACACAACATTCATCACAATGCACATCAGAGAAGATTGCCTCAACGCAATTAAAGACATTCTTACATGAGTCTAATCCTGGACACGTGATACAATCCGCACCCAATAATATAATTCCCTTTATCTTCAAATTCCTTAACAACATACACCTTATGAGACGATCGCAAGTACTGCTTCTTCATACACATCGTTATTCATATCCAGTAATACGTACTGTTGTACATCATCACAGAATATACACCATATCTAAAACCACAAAATATACCACGTAATCCACTTCTACCCTATCACCCTCTACAACAATGCCATATAGTGGCATATAGACAAAAGACTTAATTGATTTAATTAACAATATTTTACTGTTACATTGTATCAGCAAGCGCTGCTGACGGAAGATAAATTAAATAGGTACATAAATTATTCATATTATTAATCAATTCTAATTACAATTTTCAATCTAGTCTACTGCCTGTATTTATATATTGCTCTAGCATTATTTTATTAATAAATCCATTTGTAGAACATTATACATATAAGTTTCTTTATTAGACTGTACTTTCTGAGAGAGAGAGAGAGAGAGAGAGAGAGAGAGAGAGAGAGAAAATAAGAAATTTCCAAATTAAAATTATAGAAGCTAACACAATAAAATACGGCCGACTTTTCCTGTCCAAGCAGGACCAAGTGGATTAAACCACAATTTGGTTTACGTTGATCATCCTACTGTACATTATCCATGTTCAGTATATTATCCAAGGTAATGATATCCTACTACTTAAATATTAGCTTTTCTGCACAAATATAAAAAATGATACTGATGATGCAGTAAATCCTTCACCAGCAGAAGAACAAGGACCACCAGCTAATCCTTATTTGCCGAGTCTACCGCCTGCATGCGAACAAAACGCAAAAGGCAGGTAGGACGTCCCAGGAACCATTTTGCATTATTTCCGGAGCAGATAAAAGATTCCATCTTTATCAAAGCCGCAAAAATCTCTCGCGAATATCTCTCTACCATTCTTGAAAAGGTTGACCCAAAACCTAAAGAGAGCATCTCTCGCCAAAGCACCTAGGTAACAGCGGCAAGAGAAACAACAGTTACCTGAAGCAGTCGAGTTGCAATCATTTTTCTAATTATCAATTGTTTCAGACGTAACATGAAAAACCAAACTTCGAAAATTTAGTCATTTTAAGAGCAAATGAATATAATGAAGATGTTGAACATAAAGGTGTTGAAGATAAAAAGAGCTCCAAACAAAGCTATTATTTATGATATACCTGAAGTTGGCAGATAAATCGAAACAATAAGTTTTTATTTTATATAGCGCTCAACGCTCTCCTCTCTCTCTCTCTCTCTCTCTCAGTTTACTAATTAATATGTTAAAAATTATATTATTTTATATTTTCCAAATAATATGGCTCGACGATTTTACGCACGTATCGGTCGTTATTTATTTCTCTAATTTATTTATTCAAATGCTTTAACAAAATAAGCAAAGTCATTACCTTGGAAGGTAGCCGAAGTTAAAGGCCCAATGTACATTTGCTACAATAAAACAAAATGTTTAGTATAAACATCATTTACCGTGACATCACTTATTCTTTAAGTTGCTCGAACTTTAGATAAAGATTAAAACGTTTCCGGATTTCCGATTCGTGTCTCGAGCGGTACCGTTACAGCTCAGAAGTGGGATACGAAACCACTTGAAAAATATATAACAAAGAACCACACACAAGAATAGACATTATTTTGGTAAAGGAGATTGTGATAAAATAGCAAGAAGAATTGGAATATTGAGTCGCAAATACAAGTATATAAAACAGAGTGTAACCACCATACTTTTAATGCTCATGTTACTGAAGAAATGCTTAAACTGGCACACAGGTTCTGTGTATCTTATTGCTATCCACAGCATAAGAAACATTAAGAAATTTAGCCAATAAAACTATCAAACAAATGCGAAACACGTTACCGGTGACCAATATAAGGTTAAAGCCACCCGTACGCGGTATTGCTTAATTAGAAACTTCCAATCTAACATAAGAACAGACAAAAAAGTCAGATTAAGATCACAGCCAGGTCACCAACTAATGCTGTTAAGGTTATCAAGAGTATGATTGAACTCAGTAAGAAGATAATGTTAATCCAAATGAATATTTGGAAAATTACAACGTTAAATTAGAAGATGTTGCTTTGTCTGCTTCAGATATACAATCAATCGGAATGAAAGAGCCTGGACCATCAGGGCATCAATGAAGATAATCTGAAGAAGATATATTTTTGAACCGGCTATTCATATTGGAATTAGAAGATTTTTAAATTGTCTTGAAACTTAACGTACACTTCGAAAAATAATAGTTTTCGTCTAATCGACAAATTTGTTGATAACATTTTTAGTTTAGAAACTATAATAAGTGTGCCAAAAATTGTAAAACAATTTCAAACACTTTATTCCTTCCGCCAATTTAAAAAAAAACCAAATACCAATATAATACTGTTCTCAATGAACGTATTTCCCACTTGGTTCACAATATAAATGATATAGAAAGAAACACACAATTATTATATCATATATAATAAAAGAAAACTGCCACACAAATGTTAGGAGCAAAGGTTCTATGACAAAAATATATACTTATTATATGCCACAAGCTTATCAAGAGGCATTAAGTATAGCACATGAAAATGGCCTTCATTGACAGGCACTGATTTTTCGTAACATTTTATATATTTGATTTTTTAAGTAATTTTATCTAATCCATGTCATAACATTTTTCAATAGCAGCAATCATCTTAATATGATTAATGGTGAAGCCACACTGAGCGTAACCTCGGTCAGGCGGAAGGAATTAATGAGAAAATAAATGAAAAAATTGGTTCTTCTATTTCGATGAACCACGCGCGTGTGTGATTATTATTACCGGATCCAATAAACACAAAATCTAAGAAAATCTGCAAAAACGATGTGAAGTGTGGAATTACTTTAATGAAAGAAATTTTAAGAGAATATTTAGGAAAATAACATTGCTGTAATTGCATTATTTAAAATGATAATAAGTGCTCGTGACATTTTTAATAAATTGAAGACATTAGACATGCGCGCTGCGGTTCGTGTATTGCTAGATTAAAAGATTCAGAAGCAGATCATATAACAGAATTAAGAAAAGTGTCTGCAATCAATATATAAAAGATATACGTACAATAAGGATAATAGATACACATGGCACATAAATGTGATACTAAAGTTAAAGTAATACGAAAATTAAAATTTATTTTTCAATAGTCAAAAATTAAAATTTATGCTTCCAGAATGTCAGAATAAATTTCTTACTAATGTAATTTTGGGTAGGCGGTATTTGGATAAAATGGTAGTGTAAAGAGATACGTAATACAGGTTGTAGCGATCTGTTAATTCAAGAGAAAAAAAATTTATTTTACACAATAGACATAATCATCCAAGCGAGCTTTATACTGTTAATGTTTTAAATAAATATTTCAGAAATGGCAAGGAGGACGTGTTAAGCAAAATAGACACCCCTGCGTGCACATGATAAACGCAATCGAGGATAACATCAGACGCTCACAAGTGAAAAACATTTTCCTTATTATACTACGTACGATGCTTTATTTAGTTGAAATCGTGTTGATATTTCATATAGCCAAGAATGTTGTCGCATGGCTAAATGCAACTTTATTTTGAACTAAAATTACCTATATGACCTTCATATAATAAAACATTTTGAAATAACCTGTTTTCATTACACGAGGCCGAAATCTTGAGGCATGAGCGTGAGGCGTGATCACGGCTAAAGTATGCACAATAACACACAATATACACGACACCGCTGGCCTACGCAGAAACGTGAAAAGTGGAAAATTATCTCTTTCTATTCAACACCATAAAAAGAATAGCCACGTAAAATTTTCACTTTTCACGTTTCCTCGCCCTACAGAAAAGTCACGTTATCGCTGCTGCACACAGGACGCGAAAACGCCAGCCATGTGGCAAAAAGTGACGCAGCACAATCCATCACATGTCGTCTTTCCATTAAGAATGAAGAACCGGAAGTTTAATGGTATAGCTGCGTCATTTTTTGCCACGCGGCAAAAGTTTACGCGTCCTGTGCAGAAACTGTTAATTATAAATTAACATATTATCTTGAATGCATTCGCGGAGTACGCTATTAGCGCTATTACATCATTTTATCTTTATCGCTTAAATTATTAGGTGTAAAACAAGGATGACGCAGCTAATAGCGTGCGCTAATAGCGTGCCCGCGAACGCACCCCTAAAACTCACCGCCTCGGCAGAAGTCATCAGAGCAGCATCGTGGATTACGCAATACCGGCATTCGTGCTGGAGAAGTGACTGCGGACTGTACGCCCCGGCGGCCCAGGAAGGATGAAGATCTTGGAAGTAAAGAAGATTCCATGTGATCGACAGGATTCAGGAAGCCACAGGACTACCGACACACTGAGAGGACCCTGAAGGACTGATCACTGACTACTGAGAGTACTGAGATCTGCGACCTGCGTATGCCGTATTGCCGTTGCCGGTTCACCCGTCCCCCGTCCCGCAGGAAACACTCGCGCAGCGCGGGCTACCTTTACCTGCCGTTCCCCTACCCCCTAGAGTCCTAGATAAGCGTTATAACCACGTGATTAGGCAGCCAATCAGACCATGAGGTTCAATGTCGCATCTCTGCCCCGGGATTCTGTAACTCCTTAACGACAGTTTCGGTATCGTTGCGCAGGTATTATATATGGTAAAAAAGCTGCGCAACGATCCGACAACTGTCGCTAAGGAGTTACAGAATCCCGGGCTGATTATCTAGGTCTCTACTACCCCCTACTTTTAGAATCGTGTCGCTTCAATTGGCTGAGGGGCTGCGCACAATGAATGGAATACCTAGAGGGAACAGGGAACAGAGTAGAACAGAGAATAGGGAACAGTTTAGTATTAACATATGAAATTCATTAATTATGATAATTCATTAACACGAATAGAGGAACAGAGGAATAGCGCTGAGCAACAGTGATAAAATTTTTTTCTATGTTCTGTATGCCATGTGCACAATGCATATGGTAATATTGAACTGTTCCCTATTCCCCTGTTCCCTATCTCGTTCGAACCTAAAACGTATGTATGCATATGTACATACGTGTGCGGCATCCTATATGGTCCATGAAGTCCTATTTCCTTTGACTTTTTTCCCGACACTTTGGAATATCGGTCCCAAGAAGATTAATCTCCGTGATTGGTCCTTCCCTCTGACTCAACTCTGACTCTTCTAGTCTTCTCTAACAAGAACAGACGACTACCGTATTCGATTCCAGTATCGTACCTATCTCGATTGGCGACTGGCGTCTCTTTCTTTCCACGGTTTATAGGGTTTACAGTGTATACGTCTAAAATCTGAAATTCTGAAAAAGCTGGCCATCAAATTGAAATCAAATTTTCAAGATTTTTAAAGGTTCGATTTAAACGCGTGTTACCAAGCTTAATGTAAAACCGAAAATGTAGAATGTGAGGCGGAAATAACCCCAACGTCTGCAGCGGAGTAAAAACTTTAACTGTTGCTCTGTTGCTTCGTCGAAAAAGTTTGTGTTGTAGGTTAATCCAAGATTTCAGCAGCATTGTGTTGTAAAATCCGTACAATCGAGTGATCTTCACATTTTTGTTATGTCTCTCTCCTAAAAATTGATCATTTTTAAGTTGTAACAGTATTCTTCTCAGGGTGCGAAATGATATATTAGTTTCGTTAATATTATGTGAGATTACATATCCCAAATTCTGTTAATAATAAATTAAAAATTGCCATTCGATAGTAATCATGAGGTAACTTGACTATTGTTGAATTGATGGAATACATATTTTTAATCATAAACTAAATTATAATGTGGAAGAAGTTCAATCTTCCTGAAGGAAAGTCATTTCGACATACCTTACAACAGAAATCTCACTTTAACTGAAATTGACGAATCAATTAATAGTTTCGAAAATAATATAAGATCTGCCATAAGAAAATCAGTACTTATAATACAATCAAAGAAAATCAATAGATAATTATCTTAATGTCAAGAGTGTAAACTGAAAAAATACAAAAGTTATATTCTAACATAAATACATAAAGTAAGAAAATGTCTAATAGTAAAATGATAAGTTAATGAAGAAAAATTCTCAACTAAATTTATAAAACTTTATATGTAACATGCGCGCGCGCGCGTATATTCACTGATCCAACGAAATTAGATGAGGCGTAAGGAAAGTCGAGGCTGGAATCGCTGTAGAGAAATAATTTCACATTTCGTTATACAAATAATACAGAGTAATATATTTTATCTTTTTTACATATATGTGTACATACATTCATACATCCATACATATACATGAATAAGGGAAGGTAAGGTAACTTTCTAAGAGAAAAAAAGGCTACTAACGAGATCTAGCAACTGAACTATTTTACCCAGTAGTCTTACCGTCCGTCTTACTCCTGCACCTTTTCCTGCATATTATTTTGTTCTTTTTTGTGTATACACGTATATAAATAAATATATTTCTTACTTTTTATCTTCTTTTATAACGCGTATATACATATATATATATATATATATATTTATAAAAATATATTTCTTAATCCTTTTTATGTTTTCATTCTTTTCTAGTGAATGAGAGAAATTTAAAATATGACACAGCGACAATTTTCCAATGCTAACTAACAATTATTACATTGTATTTCAGACCGATCCTAAGTTCATGCTATTTCGTATATTACAATTTGCATTAGAAGTTTTTACATTTACGTCATAAAGATTCAAATGCTGTTGTAATACAAGAAAGCACATTTTGTTTGAATATTATTTAACATCGATTAAATGTAAATTGACACATTATAAAAGTCCCATACACACGTATCCACCCAGTCGACACAGAGCATCAGTTACATTATATCTTTGTTATAATTTTGCAATCGTTTACATTTACATTGTTGATGCACTGCATCGACTGGACAATATCTATTTTTTTTCTCGTTTTATGTCTGAATAATGAAACCTAGATTTAAAAACCGGTGGGCGCGATACTAAGTTAAATTTAGAGACAAAGGTTTATG
>JASTWR010001463.1:0-43169 GCA_030770355.1 Harpagoxenus sublaevis
AAAAAACATATAAATAATTGCTTCCCTAAACACGTTATTAATAAGCAAATTAATAAAAGGTTAAAAGAGTTAAATTATCGCAAGGACATCATCGACTCCAGTAATGCCATCAACACTTTCGATGCCCGGAGACATCTAGTGTTTTCCTTATGTAAAGGGTTTAAGTGAGAATATTCGCCGTACTTTGAACCGATGTGGCTTGGATGTCCTCCACACGATCCCCAAAAAGCTAGATATCATAAAACGTGGCAAAGATAAACTTGACAACATGAAACAGGTGTAGTTTATAAAATTTACTGTAATGACTGTAATGTGTCCTATATAGGACAAACATTAAGACACCTGGAAACTCGTGTGAAGGAGCATCTTAGTGACATTAAAAAAGACGAGAGTAAGCGCTCGGTAGTCAGCAAGCACCGGTTGATGCACGGGCATGATTTTAAGTGGTCCACTCCTGAAGTGTTGCATAGGGAGAGAAATGTGAGGAAGAGAGAGATAGCGGAGATGTTTTATATTAAAAAACACAACAATACGATCAATCTAAAAAAAGACACGGAAAATCTGAATCCGTTATATGACCGAATTATAAGATCTACATAACTGTTTTCTCTTTGTGCTTATATTTTCTTCCTGTGACCCACTCGCGTATCCTGTATTTTTAAATTAGTTTGACGCCGACCTTCGACTCGGATCGGCGGCTCTCACATTTCACTGTTCCGACTATGTCTTATTTCGGGCTACATCACACGATTAATTAAGGATGGATGGCGGTTCCTTCATTTTGCTACAAGAAACTTTTTGTGCTCTATGAACGGCTAATTTTGCTTCCTCATAGAGGAAGCTTTGTTTTCGTAAAAAAAATTTTTTTGCCGCTGCCAATGTGTTCAGAATGATCTAAAACGTCGAAAAATCACAATTGTAAAAAATGTTCGTATGTATGTATGTATGTATGTGCCAAATTTACCGAAATTTGTATAACTCCAGAACTAATCAACCAAATCTTAACGAATTATATATGAAATAGGGGTAGAAAAGACTGAAAAATATAATAGAATTAGAAAAATTGCCAATATTTTAAAATTTTAACCTTTAAGGGGTACATCTTAAACTCAATAATTGAGATTTTTCACAAATTGATGTTTTTTGACAATTTAGTATTAATTATTGGCAATTTTCTAATTCTATTATATTTTTCAGTCTTTTCTACCCCTATTTCATATATAATTCTTTAAGATTTGGTTGATTAGACTCAGCTTTATAAAGCTTCTATGTATGTACGAATTCTCCGAAATTTCAAATGTGTGTAACACGAGAATTGATCCATCAAATTTTAAAGAATTATTTTGAAATAGGGGTAGAAAAGACCTAAGAATACAATAGAATTAGAAAAAATTGCCAATATAATAAAATATGTGTGTAAATTAGAAACTTTTGCATTGCTTCTAATATACGGATTCTTCAAAATTTCAAACGTCTGTATCTCAAGAACTAATCAACCAAGCCTTAAAAGAATTATATTTGAAATAGGGGTAGAAAGACCTAAGAATACAATAGAATTAGAAAAAATTGCCAATATTATAAAAAATGTGTGTAAATTAGAAACTTTTTTATTGCTTCTAATATACGAATTCCCCAAAATTTCAAACGTCTGTATCTCAAGACCTTATCAACCAAATCTTAAAAAATTATATATGAAATAGGGGTAGAAGTGACCTAAGAATACAATAAAAATAGAAAAAGTTGTCAATATAATCAAACAAAAGTGTGCAAATTATGTATGTACGTGTGTATGCATGTGCCAAATTTACTGAAATTTCTATAACTCCAGAACTGATCAACCAATCTTAACGAGTTATATATGAAATAGGGGTAGAAAAGACTGAAAAATATAATAGAATTAGAGAAATTGCCAATATTTTAAAATTTTAACCTTTAAGGGCTACATCTCAAGTCTCAATAATTGAAACTTTTCATAAATTGATATTTTTTGACAATTCAGTATTAATTATTAGCAATTTTTTCTAACTCTATTATATTCTTCAGTCTTTTCTATCCCTATTTCATATATTTAGGCTAATGCGCGTAATGAGTGAGCGATTTACGCTTAAGTAATAAACGCTTCTAGAACGCTTAACCTTATTTTTGTACGCTAAGAAATGGTTAGTTTGTTTAATTATAACATTTTTATTTTAAACTTTATAACAAGATAAAGTTTCTCAAACATTTTATCAATATCGGTATCTTCTTTGTTTCTCTCTTCTCTCTCTATCTTGCTGTTGAAGTCTTTTGTATCTCTCTTTTCTCTCTCTCTCCTGTCGTCCTCCTCGCGACTTCGTCTGTGTGGATGCTGTTCTTGAATTTTCTTTCCCGGTTGCTTCCTTCTCGGTCTGTGTGGCAGCGTCCCTGAAATTCTTCCAGGCTACTCCTGCCTGAGTCCCCTCAGACACTATGCGGAAGGGAGTAAGCAACTCGGGAATCTCCAATGACGGAATCACCCAATCGTTTGTCGGTGAAGTTCCTGCGGAGCGAATTGGCGAGGCTTCGAAGCTGAGCAGGCTCTCTCTAGAGTCTTTAGGCGTTGAGGTTCCTAAATAGAAATGAGAATTCTTTTTAGGAAAGGAGCGTCTAGCGCCAAGAACCAATGAGGAGAGTTTCTGCCTTTTCGCGTCAAAAAAAAAACGGCCTGCGCGCTAGATGAAAGGCGTCTAGCGCCAGAGAACGTCTGAGCGCTAGTTGATAGGCGACTTGCGCCAGTGAGCGTCTGAGCGCTTATTGATAGGCGTCTAGCGCCAGTAGGCGTCTGAGCGCTGGAAAATATTTTTACCTGTTGGAGGCGTTCCAGCGCCAGCTATCTTTGGGCTCAAATCGAGACAGGGGAGAGAACGTCCAATGATGGGTTCCTGGAGAACAACCCCAGGAGTCGGGAGCACCACTCCGGTTGAGCGTTTAACGCTCTGCTCTTCGTTTTTGGGGCGCTTGGCGCCAATCAGCGACTTAGCGCTGGCTGCTGGGATGGTCGCCGGACGAATTCTTGGTCGCTTGGTTCGGGAAAGCGGCTGAGCGCCGACTGCAGGCAGATCAATCAGGATCACCTTCCTCTTACTGGCGTATCGTTGAAGAGGAAGCGGGCGAGTCTTTCGGCGTAGCGTTGCCTGCGCTATGGCCTCCTCCTCGGCTAGCCGGGATGGTTGTCGCAATTTTCTCTCCGTCTTGAGGCCGGTAGGAGATCCGTCGTGGTCGACTGCTGCTGAATTACTCTGCATTTTTACGGAAATCGGTCCGTCTTTTATACTGCAAAATCCTGGTAACAACCCTTGGTTGCTCGGCGACTTTGGTTGCTAGGCGACTTTCATCCCTTGAATCTCGCCCTCGGTCATCGTTTTGAAATTCGCGCTGATTAATATCTTGAATGCCTCCGCGCTTCAATCACTTGAAATTATCTCGCGCGTATCGTAAATGTTAACCTGAGTTCCGCGCGTGCCGACGGGGAGGATGTAACCCCGATGATCTCGTCTTCGCGTCGTGTGCCGACGGAGAGGGCGAAATCCTGACGGCCACATTCTCGCATGCCAACAATAAGAATGGCGAGGATTTTAGATTGCTTGCGGAGCCACCTCATTACCGTCGACAGGAGAGGACAACAAGGTTACTTCCTGGTGGCTTGCGGAGCCGCCACAATATATAATTCATTATGGTTTGGTTGATTAGACCCAGCTTTATAAAGCTTCTATGTATGTACAAATTCTCCGAAATTTCAAATGAGAGAGATTGATTGATTGATTGATTAGGTTTATTATGCCCAAGCAAAAGCTAAAGGGCAAAGGTACAATAAAAGCAGATAAAAACAAAGAACAAAGAACAAAGAAATACACTTATGGTGAATAAGTAGTGAAATATACAGCTATGAATATAAAGCTAAGAATTACGTTGAAAATACATTAGTAGTAAATAAGTGGCGAAATATACAGCTAAGAATGTAAAGCTCAGAATGAAAATACATTTGTAGTAAATAAGTAGCGAAATATACAGCTAAGAATGTAAGGCTAAGAATATCGTTGAAACACTTGTAGTAAATAAGTAGCGAAATATACAGCTAAGAATGTAAAGCTAAGAATTTCGTTGAAAAGTGAAATTATCTGAAATACTGCTGAAGAATTATGAGTCAACGAAATCCAGTTATTATGCTCTCTCAAATAAAGGACAAGTATAACCACGTAACTAGAGTACGTAACAAGTATAACCACGTAACTAGACTAATATAGACTTGAGCATAAAACGATTGTACATAAAGTGAAAAAGCTTATAAATAATTAAATATTTCATCGTGGTGAAAAAGAGTGACTCGCATGTGCGTATGTGGAACTTTCATTAAACCTAAGGCGATCATCGCGTTATAGTGGTGAATAAGAACGGCATGCATGTGCCATCACAAATGTCTGAGACTACAAGATCGTGGGAAATATATAAGTTAAGCCGGGTCACAGAAACCGAAGGTACACAGCCAGCATCAGCCTAGGGTCATTGAAGCCCCGCTAAATCAGCCTCAGAAGTAATCAATATGGGAGACTGACCATGTGCCTTGCGGACAAAAATCATACCGTTCGTGCACCATACGTGCTTAAAAGATAACTGCCCGGCTATAACTCGAGTCCGGCGCAACAATTTGTAAATATCTATAGGAAGCAGTTCGTTAATATAAATATGGCCGGGGACATCTTTTGAGAAAACATCGTTGACAGACAGTCGACGTTTACGGCGCATAGCACTGAGTATGTAGTCACGAATCTGCCGCGACTTGAGTACAACAATTATAGATCGCCGTCTGACCGCAAGGCCAGGACGATCGGAAGCAGAATCAGTGCTGGGCGCCACACCATGCGTCACAGACTTCGCGGACACGACACTACCCCCCACGTCTCGAGTCTCGAGAACATCAGAAACAAGCTGCGGTGTACCCAGCGCGCGAAAAACACTAGAGACAAGCTGTTCCGATGTGTCAGTCAGAGAACCCGGTATCCCGGAAATAATGATGTCCGATGTTCGCAAAACTCGAGACGCAGAAGGCCGCGGAACAAAATGAGGATCGCTTAGATCACTTTTTAATTCACTTTTTAATTCGCTTTTTAATACGGTCTTTAAACGGCGCACTTCATTCGTAAGAGCAGCACACTGCTGCTCCAACTCAGCAATACGTTGACAGTTGCGGTCGACACTTTTCGCTATGCTGTTTAGCTGGTTAAGCTTATCGTTAAGTCCACTGTTCGTGCGCCGCTGGTCCTCGACAAAAGCGGAGAAACATGCGTCCGACGCCTTCTTTTGCTCAACAAATGCGGAGAATCGCGCTTCGGACGACTTCAACTGCTCAACCAGTTGACATAAAAGCGCGTTTGTTGTGTCATCACTCCTTAATTGTGGCATGATTGATGAGGTGACTACAGCGAGGAGTAGAACCAAAAAGGGTAACAGTTGGTGGTGTGTATCGAAGCCCACAGATGTCACCACAAGAGAAAACAGAAGGCGATTCATGCGCTATCCCAAGAGCAGGCAAAAGTGAGGTTAGAATGAGAAGTGAACTTGTACTCCAAGATATCCAGCACGGCAGTTGCAAGAAAAGAAAGATAACATATCTATCTTAAAAAGCAACGAAAAACTTGCTTAAATCTGTAACAAAAACGGCCCGAAGGCAGTTACGGCAGAGATGGAGTTCGCCGAAAGCCAGAGCAAGGAAGAGAGAGAGAGAGAGAGAGAGAGAGAGATTGATTGATTGATTCAGTTTATTATGCCCAAGCATCAGCTAAAGGGCAAAGATTCAAAAAGCAATGATACAATACAAGAAAAGCTCTCAGAAAAAAAAAGCTAGTCGGCAAAAGAAGTGCATCTTAATGCATTACTTAAAAAATACAAAATAGCCAAGAAAATACGCAACGTAACTTAAACTAAGAAAAATATAACGCAATGTGACTTAAGCTAAGATAACTATTTCAGTAACGCATATAAAATAGCCAAGAAAATACGCAAACGCAACTTAGACTGAAAAAATATAACGCAATGTGACTTAAGCTGAGATGACTATTTCAGTAACGCAGTAAACTAGATTGTCCGACTAGACAAAGATAGTATAGCAACGTTACAATTCACACAGAAGGCCAAGAGTATCAAACATGTTTGATGTGTAGCAGTGGACGATAGTTGGTCAGATAATAACTGGTCGGAACTTGCATGTCAAACGAGTTTATCAAAATCAGCATCGGAATTGACCTGAATAACTGGCTCACCATCAGAGTGCCTGACACGAATGCGACCATTTTTTACCCAGATGTATCTATAAGACTTTTCTCTGACAACGCGTTTAGCTCGCTGCAGCAAATCATATCTGTCTTTGGGCAGAAACTCGTTCACATGCACATTCCGATCAGAGCCATTGTCGCACACATCTTTTTGCTTTAGCGTACGTCGTGATCGCTTCCTGGAAATGACCGCATCGCGTACCGCACCAGAGGTCAAGGTTACAATAAATGAACCAGTCGAAGAGACCGGTACGGTCCGGTCACTAGCTGCCACCGGCTGAGGCTTACGAATCACTGGTCTAACGTCAAGAATGTGACACGCTAGCTCGGGGACATCGAGAGTCGAGAATACGTTCTTAACACATGCCGAGGGAGTAATAGACATTGCCGCAGGCAAACCCGATATAATAAGCATATTTTCGCAAAACCAAGTCTGCAGTACGGAATGAGAACTTTGCCGATCACGACCCGAATCACGAACTTCATTGGCAAGAGCAACACATTTTTGTTCTAAGCTAGTAATACGTTGACTGTTACGATCAACATCGTTCGCAATAGAAGTCAACTGATCAAGCTTAACGTTGAGCTCGCTATTAATACGCTGCTGAGCCTCGACAAAAGCGGAAAGTTCACTGTTAGTTCGCAGTTGAGCCTCAACAAACGCAGAAAGTTCAGTATTAGTCTGCTGCTGAGCTTTAACTGAGGCAGAAAGTTCACTATTTGTACGCTGCAGGGTATCAACAAAGTCGGAAAATCTTTTATCCGATGCCTTCAACTGCTCAATCAATTGACGCAAAAGATCATTGGTTGCGACATCGCTCCGAGACTTGATCTGAGATTGCGGTTGCGGCTGAGTAACAGTGATCGTAGGAGTGGCCATGTCAGCAGAATCTAAAGACGGTTTAACAATTTCCGCAGCCGGTGATGGGGACAATGAAGCGGCCAGCGCCTTACAACAATGGTCCGCGTACTTGGTCGTGGAGTACGGCTTGACACAGTCACGATGAAAAGTCTTCTTACACTCACATTCGACCGAAGCAGTCGTAATCGTCTTTCTACACTTAATGCATTTATTGCACACACGCTCCATAAGCAATTCGCTGACCGCAGCAAAGAGCAAAACCAGAAACAGTAGTATAGCGGTCCGATGGCAACAGATGATAGCCCGTCACGAAACCCACAGACGTCACCACATGCATGAATCGGATGGTAACTTATGCGCAAATCAGGTGTGAGAGATAGCAGCGTGCAGAGAAGAGAAAAGCCGGAGCATGCGCAAGATCCACAACAATCGAGATCCGGTCAAGCAAAAGTGAGGTTAGGATCAGAAGCAAATTTTCACTCTAAGATTGCCGGATCAGCAGTCGCAAGACAGGAAAGATAATTTATCTATCCTGACAAGCAACGAAAGACCTGCTTGAACCTGCAACAAAATAGCCCGAAGGCAATTCACGGCAGAGACAAAGATAGCCAAAAGTCAGAGCAAGCAAACAGAGCAGCACACGTTACTCACCAGAGAGAGAGAGAGAGAGAGAGAGAGAGAGAGAGAGAGAGAGAGCGAAAGGGCGCCCTATTGCGAAAGCATTGATCGTTTTTTAAATAAAACTGACGAGTCTAGCCTAGCATTAGCCAATGTGTGCTAAAAAGCCTAAAGTGGGTT
Source organism: Harpagoxenus sublaevis (assembly GCA_030770355.1). Taxonomy (NCBI): domain Eukaryota; kingdom Metazoa; phylum Arthropoda; class Insecta; order Hymenoptera; family Formicidae; genus Harpagoxenus; species Harpagoxenus sublaevis. The sequence goes on from JASTWR010001463.1 coordinate 7,948, forward strand.
CAGTCTTATTGGGAAACGATCAGTGCTTCGAAAAAGGGCGGCCTTTTGCAAAAAGCTAGTCTTTATGATGTTTTAGGATAATAAAAAAAGTGAGCAAGTTGAAACTTGCACATTGCTTCCTCATAGCTATTAAGTGTGCAAGTAGAAACTTGCACATTGCTTCCTCATAGCTTGTGTGCAAGTAGAAACTTGCACATTGCTTCCTCATAGCTTTAAAGTGTGCAAGTAGAAACTTGCACATTGCTTCCTCATAGCATTTAAGTGTGCAAGTAGGAACTTGCACATTGCTTCCTCATAGCTTTTAAGTGTGCAAGTAGAAACTTGCACATTGCTTCCTCATAGCTTTTAAGTGTGCAAGTTGAAACTTGCACATTGCTTCCTTATAGGTTTTAAGTGTGCAAGTAGAAACTTGCACATTGCTTCCTTATAAGTTTTAAGTGTGCAAGTAGAAACTTGCACATTGCTTCCTCATAGCTTTTAAGTGTGCAAGTTGAAACTTGCACATTGCTTCCTCATAGGTTTTAAGTGTGCAAGTAGAAACTTGCACATTGCTTCCTCATAGCTTTTAAGTGTTCAAGTTGAAACTTGCACATTGTTTCCTCATAGGTTTTAAGTGTGCAAGTAGAAACTTGCACATTGCTTCCTTATAGGTTTTAAGTGTGCAAGTAGAAACTTGCACATTGCTTCCTCATAGCTTTTAAGTGTGCAAGTTGAAACTTGCACATTGCTTCCTCATAGGTTTTAAGTGTGCAACTAGAAACTTGCACATTGCTTCCTCATAGCTTTTAAGTGTGCAAGTTGAAACTTGCACATTGTTTCCTCATAGGTTTTAAGTGTGCAAGTAGAAACTTGCACATTGCATCCTTATAGGTTTCAAGTGTGCAAGTAGAAACTTGCACATTGCTTCCTCATAGCATTTAAGTGTGCAAGTAGGAACTTGCACATTGCTTCCTCATAGCTTTTAAGTGTGCAAGTAGAAACTTGCACATTGCTTCCTCATAGCGTTTAAGTGTGCAAGTTGAAACTTGCACATTGCTTCCTCATAGGTTTTAAGTGTGCAAGTAGAAACTTGCACATTGCTTCCTTATAGGTTTTAAGTGTGCAAGTAGAAACTTGCACATTGCTTCCTCATAGCATTTAAGTGTGCAAGTAGGAACTTGCACATTGCTTCCACATAGCTTTCAAGTGTGCAAGTAGAAACTTGCACATTGCTTCCTCATAGCTTTTAAGTGTGCAAGTTGAAACTTGCACATTGCTTCCTCATAGTTTTTAAGTGAGCAAGTAGAAACTTGCACATTGTTTTCTCATAGTTTTTAAGTGAGCAAGTAGAAACTTACACATTGGATTTTCATAGTTTTTAAGTGAGAAAGTAGAAACTTGCACATTGCTTTCTTATAATTTTTTAGTGAGCAAGTAGAAACTTGCACATTACTTAATCAACATTTTATTTCGCTTATAAAGTTTCCTCTATGAGAAAGCCAAATTAAGGAATATTAACTAATAATTATACATCAAAGAAAAAACAAGCTTCCTCATAGAGGAAGCTTTATAAGCAAAATAAAATGTTGATTACGTAATGTGCAAGTTTCTACTTGCTCACTAAAAAATTATGAGAAAGCAATGTGCAAGTTTCTACTTGCTCACTTAAAAACTATGAAAAAGCAATGTGCAAGTTTCTACTTGCTCACTTAAAAACTATGAGAAAGCAATGTACAAGTTTCTACTTGCTCACTTAAAAATTATGAGGAAGCAATGTGCAAGTTTCTACTTGCTCACTTAAAAACTATGAAAAAGCAATGTGCAAGTTTCTACTTGCTCACTTAAAAACTATGAGAAAGCAATGTGCAAGTTTCTACTTGCTCACTTAAAAATTATGAAGAAGCAATGTGCAAGTTTCTACTTGCACATTTAAAAACTATGAGGAAGCAATGTGCAAGTTTCTACTTTCTCACTTAAAAACTATGAGGAAGCAATGTGCAAGTTTCAACTTGCACACTTAAAAGCTTTAAGGAAGCAATGTGCAAGTTTTTTTAGTATGTGACAGGTATATATTTTCTTTTTCTCCGCTCTTTGTTCCTTGTGCGATTTATTTTTTATGTAACATGATTTCGTTGTTATAGTAAATTTTGATAAGGACACAAAACCAGTGTCGAAACGTCGACTTTGAATTAATGTAATACTACGACATTAAACGTCAGTTTGGTCAAATAATTCTTGTAAAATATTTATTGTGTTAGATATAATCACATATGATTATATATAAAATCTACATTAGATATAAAAAATGGGCCGATATAATTGTATATAATTATATATAACCACATACAATTATATATAACCATATATGGTTATATAATTATACATGGTTATATACAACTAGCTGGTTACCCGGGCTTCGCCCCGGAGGACCTTTCGCCCCATTGTAGACATCAGTTAGTACATAGACAACAGAGGAAATGAACAATACGATGAAGAAATTTAAATCTGAAGCGATAAAATTGGAGCAAAAGTACGAACAAACACTAACATAATTTTAATTCATCTTTATCATGTTATGAGATAATATTGTTCATTACAATCAAACGAAAGTTTATTGGAGTCAAAATCAATTTCAGCCGTTGCGTCAAAGAATGCGGTAATCCGAGTGTCAAAGTTATATTTGACGATGTATGAACGAAGGAAAGTTATTTAAAGCAGCGAATCGTTTGTATATTGAACAGTCTTTTTATTATAGCAGAGAATGTGCGGTACAGATATTGAGCGTCGAAGTTAACGAAACAGAAATAATTTGTTAAAGCAGAGAATAGTTGGTATATGAAAAGTACATATTTATATGTACGATGAATAGTTGTTATATAAATATGTATTTTTTATATACCAACTATTCTTTGCTTTAACAAATTATTTCTGCTTTGTTAACTTCGACGCTTAATATCTGTAGCAGAAATAATTTGTTAAAGCAGAGAATAGTTGGTATATGAAAAGTATGCTTTGTAAGTTAAAGCGAGATCCACTCTGTACAGGGTTGGGAGGGGGGATGCGAAGGGGGCCGCGGTGGCGAACACAGTAAACGGAGAACGACGTTTCTTAATTGTAAATTTTCAGCTTCGAGTTCTGCATCGCAATATCTCCGCTTGTAGGGCACGTAGCGGAAACATAAAAACACTTTTATTATACGAATTTAGTCCAAGCTATCCATTAAGCCTAGTTGGAACTTAATCCGTTCGCTAGTTATCGAGATCTCAAAATCTCGGGTACTCGCAACTCGTTGCGTCGCGTTAATAGAGCCACGGCGGTCTCGCTTTGCGCGTACTTGGCGCGAGGCACTACTGTGTCTCTTGATTACTTTGATTTTTTCAAGGTAAAGATATTACTTGGATTCTTTCAAGGCAGATTATCAACATAAATTATAATTTTAAACAATAAGCAAAACCCGTTTGTAATTACCCTAGCTACGATTCGCATTGCCCCGCGTGCGGCGGGTAACTCCGAATGGCAAAGTTTTGCGTTTTGTTTAAAATTGGTCATGTTGAAAATTTATAAATATTATTGTAATTTAAAGCCAAATAACTGGAATATTACTTGAAATAGGCTTCTATAATTGATAAATAATCGTCAGCTTTATTTAACTTTTCCCTTAGATGTTTGCAATTCTTCCATTCTCCCATACCCTTAAAACTATATTCGTTAATAAATTTATTGTGGAATAAGTGGGTATTTGTAAGCAATAACCAAGTCAATATCTCATCGGGTCTAAGAGATATTGAAAAATCCGTAAAAATATATTTTACCCTTTTTTACCCCCTTAAGAGTCGAATTTTTAAAAATCCCTTCTTAGTGGGAGCTTACGTCATAAAAGAAATGTACCTACTCCCCAAATTTCATGTTTCTACGTTCAGGGGTTGAGCTGGGCGTTGATGAGTCAGTTTACGGTAATTAAATACCGTAGCAAAGTACATAATTTAGCAAAATTTGTGTTTTTTACGTTTGCAAAAGACATTACGTTTGTCTTAGACGGTAAAAGGTATAATGTTTATAAGAGAGACAACAACATATGGCTGTAAAAGACACCATGTCTGTAAGAGACACTATGGCCGGTATTCATAGTCAGATCTTATATTTAAGACCGTCTTAAGTACAATCTTAAGATGTAATGAACCAATCACACAGCCGTATTAGCGTCTTAAGACATTACTTAAGACAGTCTTAAAATAAGATCCGACTATGAATACCGGCCTATGTCTGTAAGAGATTCTGTGTCTGTAAGAGACACCATGTCTGTAAAAGTTTCTGTGTCTGTAAGAGACACCATGTCTGTAAAAAATTCAGTGTCTAAAAAACTACCCGCCACACGCGGGGCAATGCCGTAGCTGGGGTAATTACAAACGGGTTTTGCTTATTGTTTAAAATTATAATTCATGTTGAAAATCTATAAATATTAATTACTGTAGTTTAAAGTAACTTTTCGATTTAAAGTAATCAAATAACTGGAGTATCATTTAAAATGAAGACTTTTATAGTTGATAAATAATCGTCGGCTTTATTTAACTTTTCTCTTAGATGTTTGCAATTCTTCCACTCTCCCCTACGGCCCTTAAAATTATTTTTGTTAATAAATTTATTGTGGAATACGGAAGAAAATGTTATTTTTTTTAAAATTATTGTTGGGCTGAGTATAACAACCGAAAAAATACTATTAATTAATTAATTTACAGGAGATACGAAGGGTTCTATAATTCACCCCTAAATCCAGATTTATCCCTTTAGAGGTTGATTAGGGCAAAATCCTGAAATATGTTTTCGAGCATTTGTATGGGTGACCTTCGTAAGCAAAAACCAAGTCGATATCTCATCGGGCCTAAGAGATATTGACGAATCCGTAAAGATACATTTTAACCCTTTTCACACCCTTAAGGGCCGAATTTTTAAAAATCCCTTCTTAGTGGGTGCTTACGTCATGAGAGGAATACACCCCTCGAATTTCATGTTTCTAGGTTCAAGGGTTTGGGCTGGGCGTTGATGAGTGAGTCAGTCAGTCAGTCAGTCAGTCAGTCAGTCAGGACATTTGCTTTTATATATATAGATTATATCGGGCCATTTTTTATATCTAATTGTATCTAATAATTTTTTCTCGGGTATGTAGACATGTAATGCGCCAGAACGGTCCCCTTTCGCAGCACTGCCACCTCCTTCACGACCAATTTCATCCCGACGGTGAATCCTTGCAGATCGAACGTTGGCACGATCATGACGCAACGAAGGAGCAATCTGTACTATACCTTATCGCGATACGTCTGTCTCTCTTATATCGAAATATTTTGCAGACAGTGCAATTTACGTGATCTTGCGCACCACGTTCGACAACGGGCTGTATTCGATTACGCGATCATGCAAGATGAGAAAATAGGCGGTAGTATTCGCGGGTGCATTCTCTTTGCAGTCAAATTCTATTCGTACATCCACGGAGGCGCTCTTGACGGACTTGTTCTGTTGCGAGCAATCAATGACCACAAAAGGTCCTTGCGTCAGGAATGTGGCCACGGTGAACAACGTTTCAAAGCAGTCGAATCGCATACTCAGCAGACGATACGCATTGACACCCACAGCTTACAAGTATTTGGACATTGGAATCAGCGTGAGACCGAAAAACGCCATGGTGGAATTGATTCTCGGTAACAACCGAGGAAACCAGATCGTAATGCATTATGGAACGTGGGCAACAATCATCAGGAGACGTACGGATATAGAACAACTTATGCAGTCAACCGCGCCTTCACCGCTATCTATACAAGATCTAGTAATGGAACTCGTTAACATGTGCGGTGAAAATATTGTGAAACTTACGTTACGCAATACATGTTTGTATATGAAGCCGTCAACCGTACTGTTTTTATTCGAACTCGAACACAGTGTCAAGAATGTATACCTCAAGCTAGATGTAGATATGAAAGAGGTAGATACGAAATTTAAGGAATGTACTGAGATTTTACGAAGAAACTGGATTACCAAAAAATGTGATGCCGTTAATATCTTGCACGGCTTTTATGATCAAAAGTCAATTGTAGATTGAGAACTAATTGTGTACGCTATCGATGAAATAATGCATGATGCCTTGAAAGAGAAATCTATTGATGTATGTGGGCCACATGATCCCTTCTTTAAACAGGGATGTGATGTAGTAGGTTAATGAATAAATGTATAATAATATGGTAAAAAAAAAAAATTTATTTTTCCTTCCACAGCCTCCTCCATTTCTTATTCAAATTATAATTATAAGCGATTTATTATAAATTTAAAAAATTAATAAAATTATTAAAATATTAACAAGGGGAGGGCCAGACGTTCCTCTCCCCGATTTGGTTGAAATTGTACTTACATGCAGTGCTTAAAAGAAACTCTTATGGACCAAGCAGTAGGAAAAAAGCAATTTGAAAATTTGCGTGTACACTAAAACCATTGCAGCGCACGAGTATTCGACTGAAAGCGTGGCGCGATGGGCAGCGCGTTAGTTTCATAAGCGCGAGATCGCTGGTTCGAGTCTTGATGCAGGTTTTTTTTTTATTAATGTTTCTTTATTTTGATTATTAATATTTTCCTTTTTATTATTTTTTTTATTATTATTGTTTCTTTTTTCTGTTATTAATGTTTCTTTATATATTCAATATTTGTGCTCTGATTTCCTGCGGCTCGGGAGCTACGTGTTCTCTTTCTTTTCTTCTTTAAAAGGAAGTGAGAGGGAAAGAGAGATAGTTACTGTTACGGTCGGGCCGTATACCCTTTGTTGAACCAAAGGGAGACATACTCGACGCTAGCGGGAGAAAGAGAGCGCGAACGGGAGATATACCGCGATGAGAACGAGATGCCATAACCAAAGTGGCGTCATGAAACGTGCTGACGGGCTCACTGAAACCCCAGATCTCCCACTTCTTCCGCGTGACGTCACATTATCGACCATCTCGCTCCCACTCGCGTCTTCTTTCTCCCGCCCGCGTTCTCTTTCTCTCCATCATGTTCGCATGTTATATTTTCCGCGCTCTTATTCTCTTTTTATACTATATGTCTTATTCTACACGGAGAAAATTTTATATTAAATACTACTATGATGTCGCACTCGCTGCGGACCATCAAGGAATTACAAGTTTAAATGCTATAGTCATTATTTTAAAAACAATAAAGCCACGCAATTTTTACACTTTGTCATAGTAAAAATTTTCATGTTACAACAGCAAAAACTTGCTGGATAGCAGTTAGTATTGTAAAGAAAAGTAAGAAATATATACCGAATAAATTATTACTGCAAACCATAGTAAAAATTATCTTTTTCCACTTTAGAATATAGCTTGAGCGCCGGTTTCGCCAAAATTACTTTATCTATATGATAAAAAGTAGAGTTGCCATAGTAAAAATTACTTCGAACTCAAGTAAACAATTCAAATTCGTGTAAGAAATTTTTTTGCGGCTTCACGCTACGCTCCGCAGCCAATGAGAAGGCCTGCACGTACCCGCGGATGGGCCAATGAGACACCGCATGTACGCAAGAAAAAGGCGCGCGCGGCGTGCCAGCGTGCCTGCACGATCCTGCAAAACTATCGCAACCGAAGTCAGAAGTCAGAAGCGTACTCATATGCGGCTTACGCGCTGTAGCTGTAGTCTGTACATACATTGGCTCAGTTATAAACACAGTGATTGGTGCAATTCGACAAATGTTCGGTCCAAAGCTCCCTCAGTCGTTATAAAAGTGTTAATTGCTGACATTGCTGTGTTTAAGTATTGCTGTGAATAAAAGTGAAAGAAATAGAAAACGTAAGTATTCGATTACAATCATTATCATTTTATCATTATATTGTTGCGCCCGTGTATCTCCCGTGCATAATGTGATCGTCATGAAGCGCGAGACAGAAGATCGCGGCTTTTAGCAGCAGTTGTTGTTGTTGCCGGAATCTCGGGACGGTTCTGACATTTGTACTCGCCGTTACAAGATCCCGGCAATAAAAACAATGGCTGCTGATCTTCTGTCTTGCTCTTCATGACAATCACACCACGGGAGATGCACGGGCGCAACAGTATTATTTATTTATACTGTTCTATCTAATCTATTATTTTTCGATTGATGTATCTCATTTATTTATAATTAATATGTCAGAGTTGCTGTCAAATTAATTGATAAATTATATAAAAAAAAATATTAGTTTGGCATTATTATTATTTTTATTTTAAGATAATAAATATTTTTATATCTATTTTGTTAACAGTCTGTTGGTACCTTGGAAACTATATTGAATGCAACTACACTTAAAGTTGGAAGTGTTATCGCTCAACAGCCAGTTCCTGTTATTGTTGGACCTACCCTTGGAAACACGGCGTCATATATCATTTTAAATAATAGATAGAGTTTACACTGTTTCAAACACAGGTTCGTGTCTACGTGCGATAGATTTTGCGTTCAAGATTTGTTTTGCTCTTGACTGCGAATATCTACCAAATGCGTATTCTTTGTGAATGTTTCTTCAACAAAGTTATTACAAAATTAGAAACCGCGGGGATACTGTTCCAATATGTTTGCGAGCAATTACAGGTAAAATTTGCGAAGTCATTAGTACACAATAATATGTACCAGTAGGTAATAACGTATATATTTTTTTAATTTCCAAAACTTAAAAATTTTTTTAATTTTGATTTTTTGAATCCTAAATGGTTTTAGTCAAACAAAATGCTTTGCTTTATTTGTAAATGTGATTTTACGCATAATACCGAATTAATACAACATATTCAATTGGTTCATTCAAAAGAAAAAGTTTTTCGGTGCGCAGAAGAATCTTGTTCAAGAGCTTATTCGTAGATCTTTGTGCAATATGTAGATCTTTTAAAAGACGTCGTTATAATATTCATTTGCCAGAAAAGACTCCAAATTCTCGGAAGGTAAAATCAAAGGTAAAATCAGTTTCTCAAAATCGCGACTTTAGTACTGACAATTCTCTATCCAATGTAAAGGTGTACGTTTCTGATGACACAAATAGCACAAATTATTGCAACCAAATTACAACAAATGAACAACAGGTGAACATTGCTCTAAGTGAATTTTTAAATGAACAATGTAATGAACTATCTAATGATATTACTATGGAAATATCAAATCAACCAGATTCAACAATGTGTTGCGATCCGACATTTAATAATAAGTATTTAATTATTATATTAAGTAACCGCGAAAGAAAGATGTGAAACCGCGAGACAGCATAACAGCTGACTGCGCGGCCAGTACCGAGAACCGACGCGACCTAGAGAGGATACGAGGAACGCTGAGTAAGGAGAATCCTGAACCGATTCGGCCTGACGACCGAAAGGAGATAAATAAGGAGAAAAGAAGGCATCGAGAGGGCAGTTCAGAGTCAGAGTCAGTGACGGGTTGTTACGCGTATTAAATATAAGACCTTTGTAAGATTTAAAGATCAGTGAATTTATTAAAGAATACCTAAAGTCATATTAGAGTCTGTGAATTCCTTCCCGACTCCTCCGCGGAACGACGATCCCCATACTTGTGCACGGACTTGAGCGGCACAACAAATGATGAAATTTCCAAATAAACAGTCTGCATTAATTAATCTTCCAGAGAATATAAAATCGGACAAATTGGAATTATATTAACATTTTTTTCAAGATTATGCGATATGTCCGAAATTCCACGAATAAAAGTTATACAAATAATAACACTTTTCAAAATTATTTAAATTTTTACTTGGCATAATACAAAATTATCTTCAACAACAATTGCAATCAGAAAATGTTTCATCAGAAAAGTTTCAATTTATACTGAATACTATTAAACAATTTACTACGTCTGTAGAGAAATATGAAACTAAACGACGATGTTTTAATGAATTTGAAAAGACTAATACATTTATACCACCTGAAACTTGCAAAATTGGAGAATGAAAAGAGTTTCAGTTGAAAATGACACTGTAGTTTATAAAACTATTCCAGTACTTGTTCAGTTTATTCCAATTTCAAAAGTTTTGAAAGCTTTTTTCGAACTTTCTGGCATTTTCTCTCGTACACTTAATTACATCAAAGAACTTGAAGACGATGGGAATAAAATAAAGTACAATTTCATGCAAGGATCTCTTTGGGAAAATAAGAAGATTTTATTTGGTGATAAATTTGTATTTCCTGTAGGTATATATTACGATGATTATGAATCTAATAACCCTTTGGGTAGCCACAAAGGTGTAGCCAAATGTGTCGTTGTATACATAAGTGTGCTTTGCCTACCTCCGGAACTTTGTTTAAAATTACACAATATTTTTTTTATTTTATTCAATACATTGGATAGAGAAACTTTTACTAATGAATCGATTTTTTACAAAGCTATTGATGAGCTTTCCATGTTACAACAACAAGGTATAGAAATTTACCACAATGGACAACCTATTCGAGTTTATTTTTCTCTTGAACTCATTCTGGCGACAACTTAGGTCTACATAGCATTCTTGGTTTTACTGACAATGAGTCTTTTCGCGCGAATTACTTCTGTAGATTTTGTTTAACGCATCATGATGATATTAAAAAAGTATTGCATGAACGTGATTGTAAACTGAGAGATAATGAAACTCACAATATACATGTAGAACAATGTGATATTTCTAAAAGCGGAGTAAAGGAATCGGGTATTTTCAGTTCTGTGCCAGGTTACGATGTATTTCAAAATATGAGCGTCGATGTACAACACGATATTTTAGAAGGAATAATTTCGTATGATTGTGCACTTCTTATAAATCATTTTATTAATATTGAAAAAAAATTTACTTTGACGGAATTAAATATCTTAATTCAAAGCTTTCCTTTTGATAAAAACGAAAAAAATAAACCAGTCGAAATAAGTCCGATCCATTTAAAAAATAAACCCCTTCAAATGTCAGCCGCTGAAATGTTTAACTTTGTAAACTATTTAGGACTTATAATTGGTCATTTGATAGATAGAGGAAACAAATATTGGAATCTATACCTTGTGCTAAAACGAATTACTTCTATTGTTACTGCTACAGTAATTCATGTTAATGAACATGATTTATTAGCTACAGAAATAGAAGAATATTTGCATTTATGCGTTGAATTATTTTCAGAAAATCTGAAATTTAAACATCATATTCTTATACATTATCCAGAAAGAATGAGACTATTCAGTCCGTTATGGAATATTTGTTGTATGCGTTTTGAGAGCAAACATCGAGAAGGTAAAATTATTGCACATTATCGATTATTAACAAAAAATGTAGCATGTGCACCGTACGAGATAAGTTCAAAGCAGACTAATAGTGTTGCGATTATTTCACATTTATCACACAATATTGATTTAAGTGTTCAGACTTTAAAATGGATTAGATGAGATAACATAGAGCGCAATACAATCCTTATGATTCCATCAGAAAATGGACCTATCTCTCTTTCACAAAGTAATAGATTTAATTTGGCAATCACATGAGAACATATTAACAGAAAATTTAAATTTGTGTTATTTCGATGAACAATATGAAACTTATTAAATAATTGATAGGCAAGATTTTCATAAAGATTGTATTCAATTGCAACAAATACTTTCACATACAGTAATAATTACATGCCAAATTAAAACTTCTAATGGTAACAAATATATACCAAAACTCTGAATATAAGATATATGAAAATTTAGTGTGTATAAATTTCACTTTCAATCTTGCATGGTTATTACTTGAGTAGATTATTATTTTACATTATATAATATGCCCTTTTTCTATTATCATAAATGTATTATTGAATACCTCGTTTATACTACTATTGTACTTTCTTACTTATTGTATCATTTTGTACTTATCATTAATAAATTTGTATTACATTAAGTAAAATTGTATTGATTTATATCTTAACGGTCTTAACACATATTGTAAAATTGTATTATTTATTTTAACCGTTTAAAATAACAAAATATTATTAATTAAAAATAAAATTAGAAAGTAGGAAAAGAAAAGGATCCGGAAAAAAAGTAATAAGAAAAAAATAAAAAATACTATAATAAAAAATAAAAAATACGTTGTATTTAGTGCGTGTTTAATCAAAACTGATTTATTTCGAGATACAAGATCCGATATTTTGTATGTTTCCAACATATTAACTGCGCGCCGATTATTTGTCGGACTTAAAACACAGCTATCATTGGAACATTAAAAATTCCCTCTCCCTGACCTAATCAAATCGATATCGATTTAATATTAAAATCACTGTAAACGTACGGAATATCGGATCTTGTATCTCAAAATAAATCAGTTTTGATTAAACACGCACTAAGTACCGCGTTTTGACTCTCATGGCCAATTTATATTGTATTTGAATTTTCGAGAGTCCTTAGGATTTTATATATTAATTGTTTATTCACGTCGTCTGAGAAAGACGTTCAAATTATTGTTATCCGGTTATTGCGATAAATATTACCACATGCCCCAGTAGTCGAATTGGTAAGACGCCCGAACGGAATGCGGGAGATTCCAGGTTCGAACCCTGGCTGGGGTAATATTTTTCGCAATAAGTTCTTTACATTGATTTTAATATTAAATCGATATCGATTTGATTATGGAAGGGAGAGGGAATTTCTAATGTTCCAATGATAATTGTGTTTTAAGTCCGACAAATAATCGGCGCGCAGTTAATATGTTGGGAACGTACGAAATATCGAATCTTGCATCTCGAAATAAATCAGTTTTGCGCACTATCTACGGCGCCTGGCTCCAATTGCCTTTTGTTCATTATTTATTATTTAAGTGAGCCTTTAACTTTGTATTAAATCAGTTTTGTTTAAACACGTACTAAGTACCGCGTTTTGACTCTCATGGCCGATTTATATTATATTTGAATTTTCGAAAGTCCTTAAGATTTTACATATTAAAAAATACGTTGTCTACCTTGTAAAAATTGAGATTTTACATTATAACATTTTACAATAATACACAATACAAATTATAACTTTGCACCTACAAATTTTTACTATGGCAAATGATAAAACATATTACGTAAGCGTTAATTTCAAATTTTACTATGTAGTACATACTATAATTTATTCCATAATGGTCATGATGGTCCACCGATTATACAAAACATAGTACGATATAATATATGTAAAGATGTATTATAAATTAATATGAAATTTTCTCCGTGTATATATGTCTTATTCTATATCAGGATGGTTCAAAATAAGTATTATATATTGTCCCAAAAATTTCACATTCTTGACGCGATTCTAAGACGATTTTTTTTCTACAAAAAATTTTCCTGAAGCTTAGTTTTTGAGTTATTATTTTTTTTTATTTTTAAAAATTTAAAATTTTTTAAATTTTTTAAAAATAAAGCCAATAAAATTTATGGGCAGTATACCCAAAACTACAAGTTATTAAAGTAAATAATTACCTTATCACATGTACAGGAGGTAGGCAAGGCAGGGGCGGCGCGCGATTCACCGTCGCGAGCGCTTATGTGAGGCCGGGTGAGGCACCTGCTGCGATCAACTGATTGTTGCACACGAGAATGTCGAGAATAGACACATTTTCCATCTTTTTCTTTTTCATTCACTCAATTCGTCACTTACTCGCTCAGGTTCACTAACTCGAAGAACGAATCGTAACACACGCAGCAGCGCAACACACAACAAACGCGTTATCACGACACGTATCAAGAGACACGAGGTTTGTTCGTGTTGCTTGTACTCCTTGCACTTTTGCACTAAGTGTACGCTAACTCGTTCGTATTGTAGGAAATGACGTAATGAACTCTGTTCGTCTTACGAATACAGTCGCACTTTTCACAGTGTTCTGTGATCCTGGTATTGAGGAAGGGAAAGAGTGCAACACTGATGTAAGACTACCATAACCTCAGTTATAAACGCTTTTAGGTTATATACAGGGTGTCCCAAGACCTCACCGTCAAACTTTGAAAAATGATAGGTCACAAAGAGAGGATCATTTTTTGTTAAGAAACATATGGTCGCTGACGCGACCTTAGGGAGTTATACATCCGAAAAGTCAGATCTCCGGTAAAATGTTTTAAACAAATAAAATTTATTTTTTCTTGCATGTTCTGAAAATGTACAATAATAGTTGTTCAAATTGCCTGCCCTGTACCTCATTACATTCTTGACACCTTCGCAGCATTGATTGTCCAACTCTGTCGAGTATGGCAGGGTTGTTTCGGATTTGTTGAAACGCAGCATTTATTCGGTCAATCAGTTCCGCTCTGTTGTCAACTGGGGTGACGTACACGATATTCTTATCATACCCCCACAGAAAATAATCAAGGGGCGTTAAATCGGGTGATCGCGGTGGCCACTCAACAGGTCCCGCTCTTCCTATCCAATGTTCCCCGAATTTGGCGGTTAAATGTGCGCGCACATCAATGCTGAAGTGTAGTGGGGCTCCATCATGCTGGAACCACATGTTCCTGCGCACAGCAAGCGGTACATCCTCGAGCAGTTCCGGAAGTGTGTTCTGCAGGAACTGTAGATAGTCTGCTCCATTTAAACGTGGTGGCAAAATAACAGGTCCTATCAGATGATTACCAATAATTCCAGCCCATATGTTGACGGAAAACTGTTGTTGGTGAGCTCTAACAAAAATCGTATGTGGGTTCTCATAGTTCCAAATGTGACTATCCCTGTTGTTAAAGTATTTGGTCCGCGTGAAGCAGGCCTCGTCTGTGAACAAGACGTACGTGGGAAAGGCAGGATCAGTGACACTTTGATGAAGAAACCACTGTACAAATTGCATACGAGGTGCAAAGTCGTTCGGTCCTAGTGCCTGTACCTTCTGGAGGTGGTACACATGTAGGTCGTACTCATGTAATACTCTCCAAACTGACATGCGACTTGTGCCCATATCGTGCGCCACAGCACGCGTGCTGGCTGAAGGTTCATTGCTGAATCTCTCGATCACATTGTCTTCAAAATCAGATGTCCTCACATCACGCCTTCCCCCGCCAACATGCTGAGGACGAAGATTCCCCGTCTCTCGAAGGCGTTGATGAATTTGAGCAAAGGTACTGTGGTGTAAATGTCTTCTGTTAAGAAACCGCTGCTCGTAGATGCGACGAGCTTCTCTTCCATTTCCCCTAGCCTCACCATAACACATTATCATGTCAGTCAGCTCAGCGAATTCGTAATTCATGCTTGATTGATTGATAACAAACTCACAGAACAACAACAAACCTACGACGTAAGTTAGGTTAGGTTGTAGGTATAGAAAGACTAGTAGTAATACTATGTCGGTTCTAAGCCCGGAGCTCCGAGGGGGGAGCGGGGCGGGGGAGACTCGAGGGGCGAGGGGGCTGATGTCACACGGGGAGGGGGACTTTTTATGCGTCAGGGCCAAGGGGTTCAGAGGAGGGGGGTATCACCTACGTACACGTACTGTACTGCAGGACTGCGTTCCGATTCCCCACCCGGGTGCACTCCCTCTCTTTCTATCTCACTCTTCTGAGAGTTAATTACATTAAATTCTATTTGTGCAAAACATTTTACCGGAGATCTGACTTTTCGGATGCATAGCTCCTTAAGGACGCGTCAGCGACCATATGTTCCTTAACAAAAAATGACTCTCTCTGTGTGACCTATCATTCCTCAAAGTTTGTCGGTGAGGTCCTGGGACACTGTAAAAGAGAAATATGTCTAAATAAATGGCAGAGACAGTGATAAAGAAAAATCATGGTGTTCTATGCAGGGATGAGATGGGAGATGTACTGATTGATTCTGATGGATTTGTGCAATGTGTAATTGAAGGTATTATAAATTTAATTTACACATACGTTTAATGTATTAGCCTTATTCAATATAGTTTTATAGCAACATACTGTAATTAAAATTTAATATATTTTTAAAAATATTCTTTTATTTAGATGGGAGACTATTTCAAATAAAATATGACGAAATTGATTTTTCCACTAATATCTCCAACTTTGTTGTTGATGACGTACAGATCTTTGTAGATTTATTTAAAGAGAGAATTGCAGAAATAGATGAAACGCATGAATTAGAAAATAAAGACTGTAATAAAAATAAAGCTACTACAGATGTTACAAACTTTGATTGGGACGACGCATCAACAAAGTTATTCTTAAATATATACTAATGTAAAAAAGATCTTGTAAGTGCAAGAAAAATTAAAACACAAACTGTTATGGAGACAAATAGCAGAAGATATGGGTCGTAATGGTTACTCAGTTTCTCCTTTACAAGTAGAAAACAAATTTAAGTCTCTGACTCGATCATATAAAAATATGATCAGTAACAATAAGAAAACTGGTAGAGGAAGAGCAACATGCAAATTTGAAGCGTAAGTATTAATATGTTATATATGTATTTTTTAAACAATTTATCTAAAAGTGCATGAATAGTAAAAATATCATTTTATGTTGCAGTGAATTAACATATTTATTCGCAAAAAAACATAATATAACCACTTGCTTTATCAGGAAGAAATGGATTTTCTCAGAGAAGATCAGAATTCCGAGAAAGAAAATAATGCTTCGTAAGTAATAAAGAATATGGCACAAAGAAAATCTATAACTGTACCCTGTTCACTGAAACGTTTTATTAAATAGATTAAACTACTCGGCGAACAATAACAACGAGTCTGAAAATGATCTTGATGAACTAAGCAGTGTAGCAGAAACTTCAGCTAATGCTTCAAACACATTGGAGAAGGACAAAAATCAACAAAAGAAATCTCGAGCAAGCAGAACAACCGAAAACGATCTTGATGAACCAAGCTGCAGTGTAGCAGGAACAGTTATATCAAACACATCGGAGAAGAACAAAAATCCAAAAAAAATGAAACCTCGAGCAAGAAGAACAACAACCAAAAACTTAAAAGAATGTTTGGTTGCTATAGAGTCATTTACTTCAGAAATGAAGACTGAAAGAGAAAGTTTCCATAATATGCAAGTACAAATGCTTGAAGAATGCAAAAATATTAAAAAACTTCACGAAGACTATACAGGGTTTACCAAAAGTATGGAAACCCCTAAATATTTCGAAAACTACGCATTTTAGAAAAAAATGTTTCAGACAAAAGTTGTAGGGTTTCAAGTAACGCATTAAATAGTAATATTAGTGTGACTGCAAATAACTTTGTTAATGCCAGGTAAAAATAACTTTACAATTTTTAAATGAAAACCTCTATTTTTGATTGCATATTTTTATCGCTTACCTCGAGAGCTTTTCAAAACACTATAATTAAGTATTTTTTTATTATATACTTTTCAAGTTACGGAGCTTGAAAGCTACGATACTGTGTTGTTTTTTCGGAATTGTAATTAAAGTCGTTCAATTACAAATACATTTTGAAATTGTAATTAAACTCGAATTTTATTACAATTAAAAAAGTAAAAAAAGTAATTATTATTTACATTTTCCTAAATTACAAATTTTACAATCTTGATTTACATTTTTTTGTGTGTTTGAGTGTTTTAGAATAAATTTTGAAAGTGGTTTCCATTGACTTCTTTACAGTATGCCAATCTTTGATAGAACGCAGAAAAAGCTCTACGATTTGATTCAGCAGGTATTAAGGCTGCTTCATCCCTTATTCGCTGCCTCAATTCTTGGATATTTTGAGGTTTTGTTTCGTAAACCTTTCTCTTCAGATAGCCCCAAAAGTAATAATCAAGAGCAGTTAGATCTGGTGACCTAGGTGGCCAATTTTTCCCACCCTCATTTCGGTTCCTTCTTTCTATCCACCTTTGCGGGAAAACTTCATTTAAAATTCGACGTGGCCCTGCACCAAAATGAGGCGGAGCTCCATCATGCTGAAATCATATTTGCTCAAAGTTATTTGGAAAAATATTTCGTATGGCTGGAATTATTTCATCTACAAGTAATCTCTCGTACCTATGAGCATTGAGGTTTTCCTCCAAAAAAGTAGCCCTATCACATAAGCGTCTATCATGCCGCACTATACATTTATTTTTTGTGAGTATTGTGTATGACTTTCCCCCACCCAATTCGGATTTTCATCTGACCAAAGACGAAAATTTTGATTATTAACCTCTCCCGTCAATGTAAAGGTTGCCTCTTTTGTGAAAACAATTTAATAAGGAAAGTTGGGCGAGGCATCTATTAGGTCCATCATTTTTGCACAGAAGCGTATACGACGCTCATCATCTCCGTCTTGCAATTCTTGAACGTATTGCAGTTTGTATGGATGTAATTTATTTTTTCTTAAAATTCTGTGTACGGACATGGGAGCAATGTCGTGAGCTTGAGCTGCTCTATTAACAGATGTATGAGGATTTTCAATAAAAGTCTGCAGAACATCAAGTTGTTTGTCGTTATTAGTTGCAGATGATGGCCTGCCAGACCTTGCAGCCGGAGGCTGCAACGGGAACGTGCGAGAGGGAAGCGGCGAGCGACGAGCAGACACCGTCCACCAGCGCTGCACCGCTGAC
Source organism: Harpagoxenus sublaevis (assembly GCA_030770355.1). Lineage (NCBI taxonomy): Eukaryota > Metazoa > Arthropoda > Insecta > Hymenoptera > Formicidae > Harpagoxenus > Harpagoxenus sublaevis. The sequence continues at coordinate 26,404 of JASTWR010001463.1, forward strand.
GGTAGGTCCACGGATCGTGGCGGACGAGCACCTCACCGTCCCTAGATACGTTGTGAGGAACCCCGAGTGAGCCCACCTCGCATCGTTGTTAGTATCTCGCGCGGATGCGATGAGTACATGAGCCCATGCTTATTTCCTTTTTTGTTTTGGTTTAATATTCATTTGATCGCATCCGATTGCCATTAATAATTTGCGTGTTCAATTTCTTTGGGCGTTAGCCTTAATATTCAGTATTCCTTAGATATAGATAGATAGATATATATGCGTTGTAGTGTTAAGAGACACATTCCAGCGGGAATCGACACGCCATGCGAGGCGTGTATACATATATATATATGTTTATTTTCTTTATGGGTCACGATGACCACCAGTTGATTCAATAATAAAATTATTAGTTATTCTCGACCTGCGATGATACGGATAAGGTTACTTTCGGTTGTTTCCCCACATTTATTTATTTTTTGACAGGTCGTAAAAATACGTATCAGAACGGGGAAGCCCCGTGATTCAGCGTTGTCGCGCGAAAAGCGTTTACAGATTCGCGAGTCGATGGCGCGGTACCATGAGAGCGGCACCGCGTGCAAGTAAGTCGCGCCGTAAGACATTCTCGCGGAGAATGGCGACGGGACGTTACCGATCGAGGCCGATTGACCACGGAATTGTTATTTCCGACACCAAGGCGCCACCGTGCACCCAGTTGCCTGTACGAGCATCTGCGGCGAGAGAAGGCCATAGCGAGGGTCATCCTAGACCAGGGGAGACACGCCTCACGTGTTCCCGCGCAATTCCAACGGCCGTGCAGCCAACTGGCCGTACGAGCCTCTTGCGCGTAAACGGATGACATGGTCGTGACGGCGAAGGGACCAGAAACACGATAGCCAAGTCGCGAATTCGATCCGACACCCGTGCAATCGGTTAGCTGTACGGACAACTGCCGCGCAAACGGGTGATAGATTTAGGTTCGTGGAACAATGGGGAACTCGAAAAACATAGTTTCATCTCGATCCACCGTGCGTGCAATTAGTTAGCGGCACGGTCACATTGTCACAAAATGGCCGACACAGATGGGTTTAGGAGCTGCCAGGGAGCACTAATATCAAGATCCCGATCGAATCCGACTCGCGTGCAAGAAAGTAGTTGCACGGGCATGCTACCGCAAATTCGACGATATAGGCGGGTTTGTGAGATGCCCACTAACATGTATATAGGGGTCCCGTAGCGATCCGACCGGCGTGCTGGAAAGTAGTTGCACGCGCACCGCGCAACGAAAAAAGTTATATAGGAGTGTTCGCGGAGCGTTAGATAACGCGAATATCAAGATCCTATCTCTCTATCATCGTTATGCAGCGAGATAGTTGCATGAGCGTCTCTCACGCGAAAACGCGTAATATCCGTTAATATCAGATTATAATGATCGCGCATGCGAAACGCGATCGCCGTACGTATTCGAGAAGGTGTTTGCGTCGTAGAATCACGAAATTCTGAAATTCATACATATCATGTGAATATTTCGTGTAAGGAATATTCGTAGCGTTGCCGGGAGAAAGTTCTGGTAAGCGATAAACACATTGGAAAGTCCCAACACATTCCTGCGTGTTTGTCGGACGTATTTGTCTACTGCGTAGTAGCGATCAGGCGATATGACGTCATCACTCGAGACAAACAAGAGTGGGGGTAACCCTCTGCGGCGGTACGTGCGTCGTAGCGAGCGACCGTCCCAGGTCAGTCCGTCGGGAGAGCTCAGACACATAACACGTTTTACGCGTATACGAGATTCTCGTAACAACCGACGAGACCCGCGTACGGAGCGATATCCGGAACAACGCGAATATTATAGATTTCGCGAAAAGTGAAGATAGTGCGATATATATATACGCATATCGATAAAAGTCAGTCGCCCGGGAGATCTCAGAGAGACAACACGAAACGAAACTGTCTAGTATTCGCGAACGTTCTCGAACATAGATTCTCGATACAACCGGCGAGGCCCGCGTACGGAGCGATATCCGGATATATCACGAAGCGTCGATAGTGCGTGCGACTTGTGTGAATTAAACGAGATTTCACATCCGTGTACGAAACAACGGACAATCATACGGGAGAATACGCTGTATTCTCACGACGACCGGTGATACCCATGTTGCGGACGGAAATTCGTATTTATTCGAAAATTGTCAATTTTACACGCGACACGCGAACTGTGATATGCGATAACGGTGATACACCACGAGTGACTGTAAATCATCCGTTGATCGAACTGTAATGACTATTTATTCTAAAATAAAGAATAAATACATTGTTATACAAAAGTGATATCCTGAGTGTCTGAATTCATTCGATGATATCCCGTGACCTGTCCTGAGTCACTTTCTAAGCGGTAGATACACGCGAGATCACCGTTCCTGCAAAAATTAAGTGCGAGTAAATGCACATTGCTTGCGAGATAAGCATACGATATACGATACTTACCTGCGATTCTGCGACGATCCAGATGATGGTAAATCCGTGACGATCCAGTGGTCCTGAGCATCGTTGGTAGTAAGCGGCTTCTACGAAGGAGGTCCATCCGTTGAGACGAGACGCAGAGCGGCCAGCAGCAGCGGCAGTCCGGAACACCTGAAACAAAGAAAAAGGGGAATTAGTCGACAGATACGGTTAGTAGTATACTTACCTTTCTCGATTTAACGGGTAAAATCGAGTGGCGACCGTGCTACACGAACTTTGATGAAATTCGGTAGTTTGACGAATGAGTCGTATCACGCGTAATCTTGCGTGCCCGGTTACAACCTAAAGCGACTTTTTACACTACCAGTTTTTTGAAAACGTCGTACAGTTTTCAAAACAGTGGATTTATTAATTTGACGATTCGGATACTTACGTGTTATTAAATAATCGAACGACACCAGTGAACGATCGTTCATTATCACCCCATTCGCGCATCGTTAGGATAGTGATTCTTTCACACTCCGATAATTCGTTAGCCATTTTTGCTTTCTCATAGAGGAAGCTTTGTTTTCATAAACTTTGTATATGGACCTTTGATCGCATATAAAGCTAGGTCTAATCAACCAAATATTAAAGAAAAATATATGAAATAGGGGTAGAAAAGACCAAAGAAAAAATTGTTTTTTAGTTTTTGACGGTAATGTGTTCAGAATGTTCTAAAACGTCGAAAAATCGCAATTTTAAAAAATGTCCGTATGTATGTATGTATGTATGTCTGCGCCAAATTTACCGAAATTTCTATAACTCCAGAACTGATCAACCAAATCTTAACCAATTATATATAAAATAGGGGTAGAAATGACTGAAAAATATAATAGAATTAGAAAAATTGCGAATATTTTAAAATTTTAACCTTTAAGGGCTACATCTCAAGTCTCAATAATTGAGATTTTTCACAAATTGATGTTTTTTGACAATTTAGTATTAATTATTGGCAATTTTTTCTAATTATATTATATTCTTCAGTCTTTTTTACCCTTATTTCATACATAATTCTTTAAGATTTGGTTGATTAGACTCAGCTTCATAAAGCTTATATGTATGTATGAATTCTCCGAAATTTGAAATGTCAATCAAATTTTAAAGAATTATATATAAAATAGGGGTAGAAAAGACTGAAAAAATCTAATAAAATTAGAAATAGCCCAATATCTTAAAATTAATGGAAATTAGAGCAACATTTAAATCTTAACGAATTTTCTATCTATCTATATAAAATAGAATGGCTGTATGTCTGTTCTTTATACACTCTTAAACTATTCGACCGATTTGAACCAACTCTTGCACAGTTACTCTTTACATCCTTGCGCAAAACATAGGTTACTACGGAACCTCGATTATTCACTTACCGATCAGCTACTTTATTCCTTGGTTTTCCCGGGCGTTTTTTCGGGAATTTCGAGATTGCTCGCTCGCGATGTACGCACAGAACTTCGATATTTCACTTACCGATTACCGATTTTATCCCTTTGCTTTCCCGGGCGTTTTTTAAGTCTGTTTGTTCTTTATACACTGCTAAACTATTCGACCGATCTGAACAAACTCTTGCACAGTTACTCTTTACATCCTTGCGCAAAACATAGGTTACTACGAAACCTCGATATTTCACTTACCGATCAGCGTCTTCATCCCTTGGTTTTCCAGAGCGTTTTTTCGGGAATTTCGAGATTGCTCGCTCGCGATGTACACAAAACCTCGATATTTTACTTACCGATTACCGATTTTATCCCTTGGTTTTCCCGGACATTTTTTAAGTAAAATATCGAAGTTCTGTGTACATCGCAAGCGAGCAATCTCGAAATTCCTGAAAAAACGCCCGGAAAAACCAAGGGATGATTACAGTATTTGTTGAATACTATTTCTTATTTAAATTTAATTTTAATCTCAAATTGAACTTTCGCAATAGGTTTTACAAAAAATATTGTAAGTATGTGGTATTTGCGGAAGACAACAAATTATGTTGCATGCGAGCAAACAATCTCGAAATTCCCGAAAAAACGCCCGGCAAAAACCAAGGGATGAAGTCGCTCATCGGTAAGTAAAATATTTCAAAAGCAGAAATGACTCAATAGCGTGAAACTCGAGTAGAAAAAGACCGGTTACGACATGTTCAATTAAGGAAAACATTTATGCGGTACGATTTGAAATTAGAGGCATTTAGTTATGATCCAAATTACGAATATTAATTTTGTCCGAGAGTAATAATTGGGAAAATGGATGCAATATGTGATCATTGTCAAGCCAAAAAGTTTAAAAATTAAGCACGTGGAATTCGTTGTTCAAACGGAAAAGTTAAACTACCGCTTTTAAATCAACCACCCGACACACTCCTTATGTTTGTTCACAATATGGATATTGAAACACAAATGAACCCCGACAGCACACGATATCCTATGGACGTCCATTGGAGTCCATTTAAAGTTCCTGGACTTCAAATGGACTCCAATGGACGTCCATAGGATATCGTGTGCTGTCGGGAAAGTCGTTTGAAGAAAAACGATTCCCGGGCGAAGCCCGGGTAACCAGCTAGTTATTTAATTAATACTAAACATAAAATCTTTAGTCCATATTTATGTAAATAAAACTTATTAATGACAATAATTAAAAAGTAAAACAAATTCTATTATATTCTTCAGTCTTTTCTACCCCTATTTTATATATAATTCTTTAAGATTTGGTTGATTAGACTCAGCTTTATAAAGCTTCTATGTATGTACGAATTCTCCGAAATTTTAAATGTGTGTAACACGAGAACTGAACAATCAAAATTTAAAGAATTATATATAAAATAGAGGTAAAAAAGACTGAAAAATATAATAAAATTAGAAATAGCACGATATCTCAAAATTAATGGAAATTAGAGCAACATTTAAATCTTAACGAATTATATATGAAATAGGGGTAGAGAAGACTGAAGAATATAACTAATCAACCAAATCTTAAAAAATTATATATGAAATAGGGGTAGAATAGACTGAAAAATATAAGAAAATTAGAAATAGCCGGATATCTCAAAATTAATGGAAATTAGAGCAACATTTAAATCTCAACGAATTATATAGATATGAAACAGGGGTAGAGAAGACTGAAGAATATAACTAATCAATTAAATCTTAAAGAATTATTTATGAAATAGGGGTAGAATAGAATAAAAAATATAAGAAAATTAGAAATAGCCCGATATCTCAAAATTTGTGAAAATTAGAGCATATTTTAAAATTTCAACCTTTAAGGGCTACATCTCAAGTCTCAATATCCATTAGAGCAACGAAATATCACCAGCGGTGCATTTGGTGTACTGAGTGCAGTCGCACTCCCGGCGCAAATTAATTTCATAAATTTATCTTAGGTTGGCAAAAAAATCCTAACAACTTAGTGTTTACACGTTATTGCATATTCTTGTAGCCCTTGTTGAGACGTTTTTAAAACACTCATTCGTTCAGTCGAATTAAATTATGATTTGAGAGTTTTAAAAAATTATGATTTTATTAAGAATTTAAAGCAATCAAATTTTCAGAAAAGTACTGGTTTTTTATAAAACCATAATTAAAATTTACAAAAACCTTACTTAAAAGAAAACGGTTAAATTTGTCAATAACTCCTCATAGTTTTTAAGTGTGCAAGTAGAAACTTGCACATTGCTTCCTCATAGTTTTGAAGTGTGCAAGTAGAAACTTGCACATTGCTTCCTCATAGTTCTAAAGTGTGCCAGTAGAAACTTGTACATTGCTTCCTCACAGTTCTTAAGTGTGCAAGTTGAAACTTGCACATTGCTTCCTCATAGTTTTTAAGTGTGCAAATAGAAACTTGCACATTGCTTCCTTATAGTTTTAAAGTGTGCAAGTAGAAACTTGCACATTGCTTCCTCATAGTTCTAAAGTGTGCTAGTAGAAACTTGCACATTGCTTCTTCACAGTTTTTAAGTGTGCAAGTAGAAACTTGCACATTGCTTTGTCATAGTTTTTAAGTGAGCAAGTAGAAACTTGTACATTGCTTTGTCATAGTTTTTAAGTGAGCAAGTAGAAACTTGCACATTGCTTTCTCATAGTTTTTAAGTATACAAATTAGAAACTTGCACATTACATTCTCACAATTTTTAAGTATGCAAATTATAAAATTGCATATTGCTTAATCAACATTTTATTTCGCTTATAAAGCTTCCTCTATGAGGAAGCCAAATTGAAATATTCACTTATAATTATACATCAAAGAAAAAATTTGGCTTCCTTATAGAAGAAGCTTTATGAGCGAAATAAAATGTTGATTAAGCAATATGCAATTTTATAATTTGCATACTTAAAAATTGTGAGGATGTAATGTGCAAGTTTCTAATTTGTATACTTAAAAGCAATGTGCAAGTTTCTACTTGCTCACTTAAAAACTATGACAAAGCAATGTACAAGTTTCTACTTGCTCACTTAAAAACTATGACAAAGCAATGTGCAAGTTTCTACTTGCACACTTAAAAACTGTGAAGAAGCAATGTGCAAGTTTCTACTAGCACACTTTAGAACTATGAGGAAGCAATGTGCAAGTTTCTACTTGTTAGCCAAACGTTTAATTTTTAATTTATTAATTTGCGAATTAAAATGACAAAAGTCCTCGGCAGAAGCAGAGAGCGCTCTAGGACGCTATCACCCTACCCACGTGATTATGCGTGAGAAAAGAACACTGAACATCTTGGCACTTGCGTTTTATACCCTCTCAGAGTGTCGATCCAGTGGGAGAGGGTTCATCGCGAGGATGGGGGAGGGAGAGGGCGATTAGGCCATTGGAGGATCCAATAAAATTTGTAATTTAGGAAAATGTAAATAATAATTACTTTTTTACTTTTTTAATTGTAATAAAATTCGAGTTTAATTACAATTTTAAAATGTATTTGTAATTGAACGACTTTAATTACAATTCCGAAAAACAACACAGTATCGTAGCTTTCAAGCTCCGTAACTTGAAAAGTATTTAATAAAAAAATACTTAATTATAGTGTTTTGAAAATCTCTCGAGGTAAACGATAAGAATATGCAATCAAAAATAGAGGTTTTTATTAAAAAATTTTAAAGTTATTTTTACCTGGCATTAACAAAGTTATTTCCAGTCACACTAATATTACTATTTAATGCGTTACTTGAAACCCTACAACTTTTGTCTGAAACATTTTTTTCTAAAATGCGTAGTTTTCGAAATATTTAGGGGTTTCCATACTTTTGGTAAACCCTGTATAAATAGTGCAACAGAGCGATGGGCTGCAGCCAGTGCCCAACGAGAGAAAAGAAATAAAATTCTAACAGAAATTTCTAAAAATTGTTCCGACAAAGAAATTTTTTTGTAATTTTATATTTATTTAATCTACATAAGTACAATTACACATGCTGTGCAATTAACTTCATAATATTTTTAAAGTTTTTCAATTTTATTTTAACAAATAAATAATATTTTTTGTTTGTTTCTAAGATAAGGCTCCTGGGTATTCGCCGTTTCTATTCTTGTTTGATAATGTCAGAAGCGAGAGACACGTTGAGAATTCTTGCATGCAATTTCCAAATAAAACAATATTTCCATAAAATAACGCTTCAGATCACTTTAACACACTTCGAAAATACTCCGACGTCTATCCCTTTCCCATGACAGTTAATAAACAGTTGTAAAATGAATGTAATTTGTATCCTAGTCATGCATAAACCTGCATGAATAGGCTTCGTATTACATCTATTTTACTGCAGAGTGCAGCTGTTTATTAACTATCAAGGAAAAGGGATAGACCTTGGAGTATTTTCGAAGTGTGCTGAAGTGATTTTAATTGTTATTATATGCAAATATCTTTTTATTTGGAAATTGCACGCAAGAATTCTTAACGTGTCATTTCTCGCTTCTAATGTTATCAAACAAAAAATATAAGCAACAAGTCTTAAAATTATTATTCTTTATAATTATAAAATATAATTTATAAAATAATTTTTGTTCTAAAATTATAATTTTTTATTTTTTAGTTATTACGTTTCTCGAGATGTCCGAAATAAATCGTATGGTGTCATGCACTCTCGGGAACGTAACATTGTAATAAATACATATAAATATATAATTTATATTATTACTTGTGTGATAATTACTAATAGCGTTTACGAGTGGGCCGGTTAAATTAATGTTCCTACATATCGTAACATAAGTATAATTATAAAGACTGTTAAAATAAAAAAGTTCCTATTTGTATGCAATTAAAGGGTATTAATAACAATAAGTATTATGATTTAAACATGGTATAAATAAATAAATTTATTTAGAAAAAATTTGTTATTTTATTTATAAATATTATTTATATTTTACAAGAACATCAGGTAATGCTTCAAATACATTGGAGAAGAACAATAAAAGAAAAAGAAAATTTATCTTTCTTAATGATGTCGTACAAATAATTAACGGCATAACGTCTCGCAATTCACGGCCACGCTCATTTCCAGGAATTATCTCATTATTATTTTCAGCATTATTTATAATCGCTTTTGGATCAAGATACTCATCATCAACTGGAGGCTCTAAAAACTCCAAGTCGTCTACGTGTGCTAAATTATGCAAAACGCAACAAGCGAGTATAACTTGAACCATGCGTACAATGTCCCGCAATTTGAAATGATACAATTGTCTGAAGCGTTGCTTCAAACAACCAAATGCATTCTCAATTATGACACGACATGAAATTGTAACGATGCACCCCCTGAAGATGCATCGTAGTTCCGACTGACACCCGTCGGACACCGCCCGGCCAAACACCCGCCGGGCGGAGACGTGGGCGCGATGCGCCCACCACCCATTTTTATCCATTTATTCATAGTCGGATCATATATTTTTGAAGACCGTCTTAAGTATTTTCTTACGATGTCATATACCAATCACAGAGCCGTTACTTAAGACTATCTTGAAATACGTTTTGACTATGAATACTGACCCTATGACTTTTTTTAAAAAAATCGTAGGACATATAAAAAATGCAATGGGCGCATGTGGAGTAACGCACGTTTGTTTATTTAAAGCTAATACAGCTGAATCGATGAGAAGCGAATAGAGGTAGAACCTTACTCTCTCTGTCAGTACTTATAAGTAGTGATAGTATCCCGGTTCCGACCCATGGGGCAATGAGGGGGGGTGAGGGGCGGGGGGGGGGGTAACCGAGGGCGAGGTGGACGACGGCACAGGCGGCGTCTCATATTACAAAGGAGGGTGAGGGGTGTTGACGTGACGCGGGGGAGGGGTGCCGCGTTAGAGTCGCGTAGGGTCCGCGCGGGGGGAGGGGTGCCGCGTAGGGTCCGCGCGGGGGAGGGGTGCCGCGTAGGGTCCGCTCGGGGGAGGGGTGCCGCGTAGGGTCCGCGGGGGAGGGGTGTCGCGTAGGGTCCGCGCGGGGGAGGGGGTGTCGCGTAGGGTCCGCGCGGGGGAGGGGTGTCGCGTAGGGTCCGCGCGGGGGAGGTGTACCGCGTTAGGGGTAGGGCCCGCCGCGCCGCCGCCGCCGCGCCGCCGCCCGCCCGCGACGCCCGCGTTCGCGTTCGCGTTCGCTCTTACCTTAATTTGGGGGGGGGGGATGCCCGTGTCCGCGCCCGACGGGGTGACGCTCGAGCAATCGTAGAATTTCCCGGAGTAATCGTCGACAGCCTAGTTCACCCCAGCCGCGTCCACCACCACCACCATGCACACATACACACACACACGCACACACACACACACACACAAAACAAAAACTGATGACTAAAAAAAATTTTAAAACTGTCACCGCGAACGACTTGCGTATATAACCGGCGAGCGACAGTTGCAGACTGAGGCGTAACTGCGGCAAGAAACCCGCTAGAACGCTCGCTCGATCTGTAAACACGAGACACCATAACCGAATGGCGCCGTGATTCTTTCTACGAAGAGTCAAATATCGTAGTTTAGGACGGGCATATCGGTTCATCTTTCACGCTCGTAAACAAATCGCGTCTCGCACTACAGAAGCGAGCGCCGATGTTCAGGCGAACGTTGCGTATATCGCTCGAGTGGAAAATAAAGTCGTACGTCGTGACCTGAAGAAAGGCTTTATTTTTCTTTTACATATATATATATTCATGCGAAGTGGATGGGAAAGGAGATATAAAATAAAACATTGTAATGTACATATATGTTATACATTTATTCATGTAGATCTACTACATCAAAAGATTTATCTTTCGATGTAGCATACATAATTGCATCCATAGCATACGCTATGAGTTCACAATCTACAATTGACGTTAGATCGTGATAGTTATGGCTGCGCAAGAAACGCACGGCGTCGCATTTTTCAGTAATACAATTTGTTCGTAGAAGACTTCCCAACTCGCGGAGGCTCTTATCTACCTCTCTCGCACACTCATATAGATGGAAGCATACCAACTCAACGCATTGTTCGAGTTCGAAGAAAAACATAATAGTTGCAGGTTTCATGTACAACGAAGTATTGCCCGACGACAATTTTACAAGTTTATCGTCACGCATTTGCACAACTTCGAATAGTAGGTTGTCTGATGGAAGAGCCGGAATAGTCAGCGTATGACCGACAGCTGACCGCACGAGTTGCTCGAAATCCGTGCGTCTATCGATGATCTTCTTCCACGTCCAAGAAGACATCGCGATTTTATTTCCTCGGTTGTCGCCAAGAACCAATTCGACAAAGGAGGATTCGTGTGGAGGTTTCAGACTGACGCTGACCCCAATTTCCAAATATTTGTAAGCAGTAGGTGTCAATGCGTATCGTCTGTTAAATAGACGCACCGCACGACGCTCCAACGAAGTGCTGTAGAAAAAAAGAACAAGATAAGTCTTAAAATAAGAAAATTGGAAAAATTATAAAATAGGATACTCTATAAATGAAAGGAAACTTACTTGTTCGCATTCGATGGAGTAGCAGCTTCGGGAAGCGGCACGTAATAATTTATGCTTGCACCACCACCACTGTTGTTTCCCGCAGCGGAGTACATTTTTTCAATCTCGGTTATGGCAAGTCGACCGTTTGTACAAAACTGACCGTTCGCATAAAATTAACGGAGCGTATACGCGAAAACACCCTACCCCTTTTTTTTTTTAAATTATGACGTGGTGGGGGATTAATGCTTCTAGAACGTATTCTGAGAAAAGGTGTTTATCAAGGTTTTGAGCGAACGTGTTGGGACATGTTTCACTGCATCATTCGGTTATGACGTCGCTTAATGCGAAGCGAATGCATTGTTCAGGCGGATTAAATATGTAAACAATATCCACGATTAAATATCGGAGATAAAAAAAAAGTTTGTCTCGATGATTTAACCGTCGCGGTGTCGCGGTCATGATAATTATTTTTTCTAGGAAGACTTGTTTATCGGAGGGGTTTCGGTTAACGTTTTGAGGCATGTTTCACGGTGTCATTCGATTATGGCGTCGCGGTGTATTGTTTCATCATTTTTTCTAGGAAGACTTGTTTATCGAAGGTTTCGGTTAACGTTTCGGGACATGTTTCACGACGTTGCTCGGTTATAACGTCGCGGTGTCCTATGGCGTCTTCTTTATTGTTTATCGAGGCATATTTCACGGCGCCATTCGGTTATAGCGGTGCGTATTATTTTGCGAGCGCCGAGATCAGGCTGCTAGACGTTGTAGGCAAAATAGTGCGTAAGCAGAACGTAACGTCTAAGGGATATTATTTTTCTGCGACGCCATTCGGTTATGGCGTCGCGTATTACAAAACGAGCGCCGAGGTCCGGCTGCTGGAATTTTTGTATACAAAATAGCGCGTAAGCAGAACTAAACGTCTAAAGGATATTACCTTTCTGTAACTTATATGCTGAACAATAGATCTGATGACACTATGCAGTAGATGGAAGAAGAAGAAACGATACGTGATGCCCCAGTTGGAAGGAGAGAAAAGAATAATAGATGAAATATATAACGATGAATGAAGCACGTCAGAGCCACAGTATATGATTTGGAAGTCAGCGCGTCAGTATAGTTCGCTTGAAAAAAGTAAAGTGGGTACTCGATGGTTTGTGTGTATGTGTGTGCAGTGTAGAAAATGATTTTTTATGAGAATCTAAAAAATGGAAATAGAGACAATAGATTTGGCTGAGTCGTCCGACGACGAGCGGATAGATATAGACTTAGCCGAATCGTCCGATGAAGAGCAGATACAGCAAATAGAGATAGTACGAGACCTACAAGTAGAAGTAAATGATTTGCCCAACGAAGAATTTCTGGAAATTATAGACGAAGAGTTAATGGAATTCGAAGCAATAGTAGACGAATCATCTGACGAAGAACACGCGTTGTCGGATGACAGTGATTGCATCAGTGACCTTTCAGGAGAAGATCTAACGGAAACCATTGAAAAAATAGTGTCGCACTCAGAAATTTGCTCGCTAAATGGACGCACCAAGTTTTGCGCGATATATTGTTACTACACCACGGGTGGCAGTTTTGTTGCATGTGCATCATGCATGGTAAGAATAGCGGACACAGAATACGGATATATGTATGTTGTGCGAAAACATGTGATTGAGCTGTACGACGCGATAGAAGGTCGGTCTTGCTCTAATTGCAGACTTCCAGTATATCAAATCTTTCCATGCAATATGTGCCCAATTTGCACACATTGAAAAGACATTAACATGAATAAGTGTGTGCCTTCACTCAAGCAACATGTTGAGAAGACGTTACTTACGTAGCCATGACGAGTACTATAGGAAGTACTCTCAACGCAAAGGGATTGAGTTTTATGATATATTTTATATTTTATGGCAACTTGAGCTGGATCCGCAAAGAGAACCGGAAGTACAACGAGCATCGCCGGTGCAGTGTAGCGACCATGAACTCGATATATGTGAAACTACTGAACGCATACGTAAACCGCAAGTCTATAACTGCGCAATTACGTATCCTTTTTGGTGGCCTTATCGCGTGAGACGTGAAGTGTATACACGAATGCGGAATGAGTGTATAGAAGATGATCACGACTTTTACAGTGCAAAGGACATATATAAATGGACAAGACAAATTTATAATAAGATTAAGTGTGGACACGCAGAGAGTTTATACATTGACATTGATGCAGGTATTGGGAGGTGCATCAAATTGGTGGTGACGGACACCTCGCGATCTTTAACCTGTGCGTGTTTGAACGATCCTAGCCATACAAAGACGATTTATAAAGGTTATGATGAGAGTCATAATTTTGAAACCTTGTTAGAGAATTATAAAGATGTCGCACGCTTCGATCCTCATCATTTAACGTGTATGCGTTATCACGTTCAAGAGTATGAACGATCGTGTGTACGGTGCGGTCGAGTCGCGTGCAAGTGCTCCGTAGAAGTGTAAGAGACGACATAAAGTGCGCGCCTTTACTCCAGCAACATGCCGAAATATTACACCTTAGCTAACAACTGTAACAACCGTGATCTCTCTTGGATAGAATGGGTGCACAAGTATAATGATATTTTCCGAACTTTATACAAGGATTTTGAAGAACAAACGAATGTGCAACAAGAATCGCAGGTGCAATGTCATGACCTTGGACTTGGTGTATACGAAACCAATAGTGAACGTGTAATCAAACCAAGGGTCGTCATTGACACTGAATCTCTGTATGATTGGCCTTATCACGTGAGACGCGAAGTGTATAGACGATTGCGAGATGAGTTTATACTACAGGAAGAAGAGTTGCTTAGGAGACATGACAGTTCCCTGCTAGGAAATATTTCTTTATGGGCGGACAAAATTGATGAATGTATTGCGTTGGGACACGCAAAGTTTGTATACATTCAACTTGATACAGGTATTGGGAGGTATATCGAAGTGGTGGTGATAGACACTTCGCGATATCTAACTTGTGCGTGTGTGAACGATCCTAGCCATACAAAAACACTTTATAAAGGTTATGATGAGCGTCATAATTTTGATATCTTGCTGGAGACGTATAAAGATGTCGCACGCTTCGATCCTCATCATTTAACGTGTATGCACTATCACGTTCAAGAGTACAAACGTTCGTGTGTACGGTGCGGCCGAGTCGCGTGCAAGTGCTCCGTAGAGGTGTGACGTGATTTAAAAATAGTGCAAAAGAAATTTTTTAAACATGGAAAACCTCAATAAAATTGCGCGTGAACTGTTGGAGCAGTCGCGCCAAGTCGCTACCTTGGGCGAGTATTTCACGTGGGCACAGCGATGCGAGAAAACCGTTGAACAGCTCGAAGAGCATAGTCGCGCCAAGCGTCCGCGGCTCAGGCCTGGAGATAGACATTTATTGGTGTCGAATGTCAGACTACTCGAGGGTGCGAGAATTCAATTAGACAGACGTTTTATACACAGCGGTGGTGATTTGGTGGTCGCGGGCACCAGTAGTGGCGACGGCAATAACGCGGAAAGACTCGTTTGGCGAGAGATCGATGCCGCGTTCGAAAGCCGTATACTGACCGGTGCGGTGATTAACACAGACTATATCGAACCGCGACAATTTATGGTGGACGCTGCTAATATAGTGCTCGAGAAAGTGCAAAACGCTATACAAATACACAACAACGTGAAAGTGAACACCGTGTTCAACGGTGAGTTTGTGACGGGTGATAAACGTGACAATAAAAGTATGAACACGAATAACTATGCTCTCTTTCGTACATCCGATATGCGTGAGTGGTACGAGCGACACGTTATCGAACCCACACTGGCGAAACTCGAGGAGTTCCAGGAGCGAGATAGCGGGTGGGCGCTATCGCGTATCCTCGATCTTACAATTAATATCAACAGGTACGATCCTATGCGCGTGGGATGTCACCTGAAATTACCGCAAGAGATATTGAGGAAGAATGCGGTGATTAACGTCCGGTCCACGGACAATGCATGTTTCGCGTGGTCGGTGGTCGCCGCGCTGTATCCAGTCGAGCGACATACGGAACGAGTATCCTTGTACCCGCATTATACAACCGTGTTAAATGTACAAGACATTGAGTTTCCTATGTCTCTGAAAGGAATTAGTACATTTGAACGACTCAATGACGTATCGATAAATGTCTACACCATCGAGGGACATAAAACGCTAACCGTTCTACCGATACGGCTCACCGACCGGAACAGAGAAAAGCACGTCAATCTGCTGTACGTGCAAGACTCGCGAGACTACAACGTGGGACATTTCGCGTGGATAAAGAACCTGTCCCGCCTTGTGAGCTCACAAATAAATAGAGATGAACATAGGAAATACATTTGCGATCGGTGAGTAATACATTAAAGAAATAATAATATACGATAATTTATATTTCTATATAAAAAAAATATGTAAAAAAATTGCAAATTTTTTTTGCAGATGTCTACACTATTTCTACACGAGCGACAAGTTGCAATCGCACACAGTAGACTGCAATGAGATGACCGACTGCGCCATCCGACTACCGAGCGAGGACGACAAATGGCTGAGCTTCCGCAACTACAACAAGAGGAGCGGCTTCCGTTCGTCGTGTACGCCGATCTCGAATGCACCCTGGAGAAGATGAAGCGGATGAGAGAACGTCGACGTACGCATATCAACGCCACGAGGTATTTAGCATAGGATACTACGTGCAGTGCTCGTACGACGACTCGTTATCTACGTATCGGTTTCGCCGCGATAAGGATTGCGTCGCGTGGTTCGCCAACGAACTCGAAGAAATAGCGCATCGCGTAAAGGGTATTTTATCCGCCAATGTCCCCATGAAAACGCTCTCGAAAGAACAGTGGCATGCGTTTCACAGCGCGACGCACTGCCACATTTGTGAAAACCCGTTCACACTAAACGACGATGAGGAGCGAGTACGCGATCATTGCCATCTGACCGGTCGTTACAGAGGTCCCGCGCATTCAAACTGCAATCTCAACTATAAGACTCATATGTCATTCCCGTAGTGTTTCACAATTTATCCGGCTATGACGCACATTTTATCATAAACGAAATAGCTGCCGCGTTCGAAGGCTCGATCGAAGTACTACCGTTAACTAAAGAAAAATATATCTCGTTCACGAAAACGTTAAAGACACAGCCGATAAATCAGATTCGCGAAACATATAAAGTTACGGTTCATCGATTCGTTAAAATTTCTCACCACTAGTCTCGAAAAATTGCATCCTTCCTCGATAAGGACAAATTAAAAATTGTACGTTCAAAATTTTCCGAATTATCAGTCCCACGATTTAGAACTACTGACGCGAAAAGGTGTCTTTCCTTACGAATACGTGGATTGCGTGGACAATTTGCAGGATACGCGTTT